>JASUUL010000060.1:0-264303 GCA_030449875.1 Aegle marmelos
CGCTGCAGAAGGACCCGACCCGCCGGCAGGTCTCGGTCATGGACTTCTCCAAGGCCAGCCGCGTCGCCCTCGGCGGCGCCGAGCTCTTCCGCCACTACCCCGACCAGGCGCCGCGCCCCGGCCGGTGGGGGAAGCGTTCCCGGCGCCCGATGAAGGTCGTGCGGCGCCCCGAGCAGTCCGCCGCCCGCGCCACCGAACCCGGCACCACCATCTGGACCGGGACCTCGGGCGCGGGTGCATCGCGGACCGGAGCGTGGGCGGGGGCGTCGTGGGCGTCGGGCCCGACGCGGGTGTCTCCGCAGCGCAAGGTCGTCCTGACCGGCGCCGCGATCGCCACCGCGGTCGTCCTGCTCGTCTCGGTGGTCGTGGTCGCGATCAGCATCAACCGGGAATCCTCGGCGTCGTCGGCGTCTGGGCCGTCCGCGACGGTGGCCCCCCAAGCCGCTCCCGGGCAGGCCGCTCCGCCGGTGAGCACCGCACTGCCGCGGATGGTCGGACAGCTCGCGGTGCCGGGGCGCCCGGAGACCGTCGCGGTCAGCCCCGACGGGCGCTTCGCCTACATGACCTCCTCCGACGCCCGCCCCGAGGGCACCGTGTCGACGATCGACACGACCACGAACCAGGTCGTGGCCTCCACCCCGATCCCGGGCCTGCCGCGGTTCGTGGCCACCAACCCGGCCACCGGCAACGTGTACGTCTCCTACAACAACGCCGCCGCGAACAAGCTCGAGGTCGCCGGCATCGAGGCCACGACCCGCCGGGTGGTCAAGACCATCGACACCGGTCAGCCCGCCGACCGCAAGTCCGGACAGACCTGGCTGTTCGTGTTCGCGATCAGCCCCGACGGCAAACGCATCTACATCCCGCACCACAACAAGGCGACCGTGTCGGTGCTCGACACCGACCGCAACATCGCCATCGCCCAGATACCGATGCCGATGAACCCGCACTCGGTGGCCCTGACCCCGACGGGCGCTCCGCTCTCGTGGCCACCCACGCCAGCGGCGAGGTCGACGTCGTCGACACCACCACCAACACCTTCACCAAGGCGGTCCCGATCGGCGCCGGCCTCGCCCCGCACGATGTCGCCGTGTCACCGGACGGGCGCACCGCGCACGTCGTGAACTTCGACGGCGGCACCGTCTCCGTGATCGACGTCCCCACCGCCACCGTCAGGGCGACGATCCCGGTGCGCGGCAACCCGCAGTCGGTGGTCTTCGCCCGCGACGGGCGCCGCAGCTACGTCGTGGACAACAAGGCCAATCTGCTGCACACCATCGACGCCACCACCAACACCATCACCGGCACCGTCCCGGTACCGGCAGGCGCGTCCATGGTCGCCCTGTCGCCCGACGGGACGCGGGCCTACATCGCCAGCCGCGACGCCAGCACCATCACCACCCTGCTCACCGCCGCCTGACCCAGCGCTCCGCCGGCTGACCCGTCCGCCCACCCAAAGGAGCGGGCGTGCATCCGATCGGGGTCACCCCCGGTCGATCAACAGGATCTCGCGGTCAGGCACAGTGCCCGGATCATCACGCAGCGGGGTCGGGGGGCCTGAATGAGCGATCGTTGGCGCGACGAAATCGACGACATCGTCAACACAACGTGTCCGGACTGCGGGTTCTACGTGCCCCGCGGAGACGACGGGCGTCTCGAGGAACACCAGCGCTGGACCGACGACGGCCACGCCGTCACCTGCACCGGCACAGCCGCCAGCTCGCGCGACCAGACCGTCACGCGCGACGCGCCCGCCCACAGGTGCGACGGGTAGCGGAACCTGCGAGGCGCGAGGCTGGGCGACACTCGAGCGCTGCCCGCTCGCTGACGCAGCCCGCCACGCGACCGAGTGAACCGGCGTCCCGACCGTAGCCAAAACACGGCGCGCGGCGATCCCCTGGAGATTGTCGCTCGGCGCGTCCTGGGGATGCTCGTGAACACCGGTAGTTCACTCGCCCGGACCTCGACACTGGTCGGCGCAGCACTCGCCATCGTGTTGGCCATGGGCGCAGCTGTCGTCGGAGTCGTGCTGAGCTCGCGTGCCGACGCCGCCCCTGCCGGACCGGCCGCGGTAGCCGCACCGGCCCCGTCGCTCCAACCGTCGCCCCTCGCCCTTCGACGCCCGCACCGTCGAAGCCGTCCGCGACGTCGGCCCGCCGAACGACGTCGTCGAAGAGCACGTCGACCACGACGCGGAGCAAGCCCCGTACACCGTCGCCGGCCGAGTGCACACGGATCGCGCAGACCTCGCCGATGGCGAACGCCGAGCTCGGCCCCTACCTGCGCCGCATCGGGTGCTCGAAGGCAGCCGACGGCCTGCTCGTGGGAGGCGCACCGGAGTCGTCATCGGGCTCGAGCACCGACAGCTCCGGCCGGGACTCCTCCGGGATGACGCCCGGCGACTACGCGCTGCAGGCGTGTCGTCAGCAGACCGGGCAGACCAACGCCCAGTGCCGCGCCCAGATGGAACGCGGCGAGGCGAACTGACCGTCAACAAGCTCGGCACGCGGGCCCGCGGCGACGTCCGCCACGTCGGCGACCCGATGGTGTGCCGTGCCCGTTGATTGTCGGTGCCCGGACGTACGTTCCGGCCGTGACCGACGAAGACGCTGCGCCCGAAGCTCCGGCGAGCCTGCTGAGCAGGATGGTCGGTGCCGGGATCAGCGAGCCGAGGGCGCGCGAGCACATCGACCGCGGCATGGTCCGCGTCGCCGGCGAGCCGGTGATCGACCCGGAGACACCGCTGCCTTGGCCTACACGGTGGACGGTCGCCGCCGTCTAGCGCCCTGCGACCGCGACGACTTCCCTACGCGTCCTGCCGTACGCGCCGCTTCATCAGCAGGATCGGCCACTGGTTCTGCGACCAACCTTGGGCGTGGATGGTGGTGTCCACGATGGCCTCCCAACCGTCCTGCCCGAGCTGGTTCAGGTTGTCGATCCAGTCGTGCATCTGGTTACCGGAGTTGCGATAGTTGCTGATGACCAGGTCCACGAAGCAGTACTCTCAGCGTTCCGATTCCATTCCGAATCCTCCTCCAGCGATTCCGGCCAGCGCTTCAGTGGTCGACGTCGCGGCGCCGGAGCATGGCCGGTCTAGTGGGCGGTGGTCGTGACAAGCGAAAGTGCTTAGCGGCGCTTCTCGCCCATGATGCGGGCGGTGATCTCTCGGCCTCGGGCGATGGCGTGATCTCTGCTGTAGCCACCGCTCAGCCCACGGCGCGCCTCGGCGAGTTCACGTTCGGCTCGCTCGTACCGCGCCCTCCAGTCCGTCTCGTCGGTCGAGGGCCTGGGTGCTGGCTGGGCCGCCGGCGCCGCAGCGGACGTCCCTGCGTTCGCGGCCGCCTTCTGCTTCTCCCGGTCGAGGTACCACCAGATGCCGAACGGCACCGCGAGGATGGCTGTAGTGATCAGTAGCCACTTGATCATCGCTATGAGGAGTCCGAGGACAACCAGGCCCAAGAGGAGCGCCAGGCCAGGATTCGGGGCGGTACGGCTGCGACGGGTCACGTCAGCACCACCAATGCTTGCGGCAGAAGCCCCCGGTGAACGCACCGTCTCGGTGGTTGGGGCGATCCACGTCGACATCTACGTCGACGTCCGAGCCGCTGCTGGCGGGTGCGGGTTGAGCCTTCGGGTAGCACTCGTCCATGACGCGTTGCGTGGTCTCGCTGGTCAGGGCCTGGGTGTAATCGGTCTCCGCGGAGTACTGCTCATATCCACGAAGCCGGACCCAATCCGGGGTGCTGTAGCTGCTGCGGGTGAGGTCGCGCCCGAAGGTGACGGTCTTCCCGTCGAGTAGGCGGTGGGCCGTTGCGAGCCGCAGCTTGTCGGCGCAGCGTTCCCAGCCTTCGAGAGGCGGAGTCTCGGCGTACAGCGTCGCGTCCACGCGCGCCTTGGTGCCGTCGCTGAACTCGATGTCGCGGACGGTCACTACCCGTCGGACGGTCTTGGCGACCCCGGCGGAGTCGTCCGAGACCATGCCTAGCATCGGGTCTCGCGCGGGCACCGGCGCGGCTGCGTAGACAGGCGCCGCAGCGCCCGGCAGCCTGACGCCGTCGTGCTCGTCCTGCTGCTCGTATCGTGCGCCGCGGCGTCGACTGAGGCGACGACGATCAACGTGGCAACGAAGATCCCGGACCAGACCTTGTACGCGGTACGCATCTACTTCGGAAGCTGGTTCGCGTGCCGGGGACAGTAAGCGCCGACAGAGGCCCCGACGATCAGCCCAGACTGGTACTGGGTGAATGCCGTCCCTGCGTAGATATTGTTCACGAGCTGGGCTGCGGACAGGCCCCGTCGAGGCCCTGACAGACAGAGTGGCCGGCGTAGATCGCAGAGGTACGAGTGCCCATGTCGGTGATCGGGATGCCGTTGTTGTCGAGCACCGTGATGAATCGGTTGTCTGCGCTGACGCTGTAGTCGTCCGTCGTGCCGCTGCTTGTGCTGCCGGTGCTGGTTTCGGGCGTGGTTGACGTGGAGTAGGGCGTTGAGCTCGACGCCGCTGGAGCGGCGCCGCTCGGGGAGCCGCTGGGATGTACGACGAAGACCCAGACGGCGAGCGCGGCGATCCCGACGAGCACGATCGCGGCGGCAATGATGAGGGCACCGCCGAGCCGGGAACCGGCGTGCGGCGGCTGCCGGCGCGCTGGGGTACATGGGATACGGCGCCATGGCGGCGGGCGGTGGATAGCCGTCGCCCTGACGCTGCATCGGCACGTAGGGGGCTGTTGGCGGCGCGAGGCCGGCAGGCGGCGCGGTGGGGTGGTTCGGCGGTGGTTGCGTCTCGGTCATGATCCCCCCTAAGAGCCCGGGTGCCGCTACTTCTTGACGAACGTGCAGTCGCCGCTGACCTCGACGGCCTGGTCGGAGCCCTGGACGTTGAGGATCACTTGCCCGCCGCTGTACTCGCCGTGGTTGTCGATGATCGAGTCGAGCCCGCCGTTGAGGTTGCGCAGGCGTTCGAAGTAGCAGCTCGAGGAGCCGGCCGCCGCGACGTACTTGCCGGGCGCGATCTGGCCGTCGCCGCTGCCGACCTCGTAGGTGCCGGAGGTGATCTGCGCGAGCGGTCCGGATGGCGTCGCCGGCGCCGCGGACTGGTAAGAGGGTGAGCTGTAGCCCGGGACCGAGTAGCTCGAGGACCCTGTCGAGGTTGACGAGGTCGAGGTGCCGGCCGAGCGGCTGCCGCTGACGGCGCTGCTGAAGGCAGCGGCGTAGAGGGCGCAGCGGACGCGCCCGACGCCACCGAGAACGAGCCCCGCTGTGGCGAGGCCCCGGCCGACGTTGCCCTTCTTGTTGGCCATCGCGAGTCCGGCGGCCGACAGGACGAGCCCGACAGGGCAGATGAGCCAGGAGATGATCCCGAAGATCGGGATGAGAGCGATGATCGCGCCGACGAGGGCAGTGACAAAGCCGCCCGTGGCGACACCGTTGGTCTGTTGCTGCGGCTGCCACTGCGGAGGCGGCCCGTAGGCGTAGGGCCCTTGCTGTTGCGGTGGCTGCTCGATGGTCGACACGTTCGCTCCCCGGGTTGTGCGGTCCGGGAAGTTTCGTGTGGTGTAGCGCTTTGTTACGAGTGCTTTGCCTGGCTTCACCTGTTCGGCCTAATTAAAGCGCGGAGACGGGCCTGCAAGCCTGCATTCCGCCGCCATCAGAGGAGGCTCGAAGCGTGTCAGCTGCCCGCGCCGTCGTGGTGTCTGCCCACGGGGTGCTGCTCGTTCACCGCGCTGATCGGACCCTGCCGGTCGCGTACCCTGGCGGCCGCATCGAGCCCGGCGAGGCCCCGCGCGAAGCCGCGGAGCGTGAGGTTCTCGAGGAGACCGGGCTCCCGGCGTGACCGGCCACGGGCTTGGGCGACGGACGCACCCCGCCACCGGCGCCGAGCGTGTTCTACATCGCCTGCACCGCCAGGGCGCCCGGCCAATTCCCGAGGCCCTCGCCGCGACACCCGACCTGCACGAGCCCGTGCGGCGATGGCTCGGAAACCTCTCCTCACGGTGCCGGGCGACCAGCAGGAGCGGTCGTCGTCCCACCCCTGTTGATCACGAGCCGGACCCGCTCCGCGGCGCCATGCTTGCGTGACCTGGGCAGACGGCGACACCTGGACGTGCAGCATCCGCGCCCGCTGGGCCCAGCTCGGCTACGAACGCTCCACCCTGGGCTATCCCACCAGCGACGAGTACGGCGTCACCGGCGGACGCCGCAACACCTTGACAAGGGCGCCGTCACCTGACCGCCCGCACCGGCACCACCGTCGTCACCAACGCCAGTCCGTAGGACCCCTGACAGCGGCCGCACCCTCGGCTTCGATGGCCATGCCGACTCCCTGCGCGAGCAGATCGACGGCGTGACCGGCTCCTGATTCATTGCTCGGACGCCGTCGAGGTGGCGATCACCGGCCACCGTCGAGAGCTCACTGCGGACCGCGTAGCTGTTCTCCTGCTCGTGGAGGGGACGGGCCACGACCCAGCAGATCGAGAGCCTGGTCGCGTTCGACCTCGGTGAGCTCCGCTGACCACTCGGGCGTGCCGGGCACTGCGAGGCGGCGGAGCTGGAACATCAGCCGCGAACTCGATGTCGGCGGGTCCACGCGATGCCACGGTCGTGGATCGTTGTCGCCTGGTCGCCAGCCCGGGAGCAGCACGACCTCACCTGGACTGGTCGTCCACTCGACGGCGACCTGCTCCGACCCGCGTCCGGAGTGCAGCGCGAAGGTGGCTTCGCCGATCAGGGTCGCGATCGCGATGCAGCCCACGTAGTAACGCTGGTCGCGGTGTGGTGGCAGGCCCTTCCCGCCGGGCTCGTAGCGCTGGAGACTGGCTTCGTTCGGTGCGAACTCGAGACCTGCCTGAGCCGCCAGGTCCATCAGTTGGTTCACGGGCTCGGAGGCCGCCGAAGCGCTCGGGAGGTCCACCTTGGCGAACCATCCCCCGGCTCGGGTGAATCCGCTCGATCCCACCACGCGGTGATCGGTCCGGCCTCACGCCAGGAGACAGGGAGCCTGGTCGATCTCGTGTTCTGAGACCTATTTGAAGACGTACTGCTGGGTCTCGACGAGTCGGCGATCTCTGAACGTCACCACGGCAACGACGAATGCGTAGCGCTGTTCGTCGGTGTAGTGGTTGTAGTCCCAGGCTTCGCTGCCGACGCCGAGGGGTCGCCGTCCTGGGGCTCGCCCAACGCCTCGAGGGCGTCGGCCTCGCTCGTGCCGACCGGCAGTGGTGCCACGACGCCGCAGGGCGGTGGTCGAGGCCCGCCGCGGCGCGTGTCGGGTCGTGATGAGCAGGAGGCGGTGGGTCCGTCGAGAGTGATGGTCACCGACGACTCGTACGCCGCCGACGCGTCCACCCTCGGAGCCCGCCGGTCGGCGGTGGGACCGGCGAGGCTCGAGGGGCTCTCGTCAGCGGCGACGGCACCGGCCACGGCGGTCACCGTGCCGGCGAGCACCGCCACCGCCGCGGACACCACGACCGCTCTCCGTCGCCAGCCCACGGCAGGCAGTCTCCCGCTCGCGGACATCCGCACGCCCGACCAGGCCCGGTAGGTCCGAGCTGTGTCCGGCCTCCGGCCGGGTCGTCGAGCCGCTGCACGCTCTGCTCTGTCACCTCGAGGGGCGCTGTTGGGCGGCGACCACCGCGCGCAGCACCCTTCGACGGCTGATCGCCAGCCGCAGCTGCTCGCACTCGTCGGTCTCCTCGCCATCGTCGGCGCCGCGGTCCAGCCCGCGCAGGACGTGGTCGAAGCGGTGAGGACGGAAGGCCAGCCGGTCGGTGGTGACGTACAGCGCGCCTCCGACGGCTCGCCGGCCCTGGAAACGGTTGGCCCGCTCGCGCAGCACGATGTGCTCGCCGTCGGCCGGCTCGGGGTCGGGGACGTGCCACCCCCACGTGCCCACCGAACCCCTCACGAGGCGCGCGCCGCGATCGCGGCGAATCTCCGGTCGGGCCGCTCGGCGACCTGGTGGCGGACGCGTTCGAGTTCGGTGAAGCCCGCCCGTAGAAGGCGCTCGGCGAACACCTCGACAGGCCAGCGGTAGGCGGTGGTGACGGCGTGGTCGAACGGGGCGACGTCGTCGTCGCTGTCGAAGAAGCCGATCACGAGGACGCCGGCGGCGGTGAGGACGCGCCTGAGGGCGGACAGCGTGCCGTCGAGCTCCGCGGGCGGGAGGTGGATGGTCGAGAACCAGGCCAGTGCGCCGGAGATCGAGTGGTCGGCGACGTCGATCTCGGTCATCGAGCCGAGCCGGAACGGCGGACCGGAGTGCGTGGCCCGGGCGTGGTCGATGAACTCGGTGACCGCGTCGACGCCGGTGACCTCGACGCCGAGTGAGTCCAGATAGGCCGTCCAGTGGCCGGGCCCGCAGCCGAGGTCGAGCACCGGCCCGCGGAGCCCGCCCAGGTGCTGTGGGATGAGGACCTCGCCACCGCGCAGGGTGGGCCGAGTGGCGTCGTGGCCGTCGAACAGCCCGATGTACTGCTCGGACATCGAGGAGTACGCGTCGCGCACCGCGGTCAGTGGATCCACGCGCCGGAGCCTAGGAGCTCGACGGCGGGGCGCCGGTCGGAGCGGTCGCCGTGTCCGCGAGCGCGAGCGACGCGCCGGCGGACCGTTCACCCACCGAGATCACACCGGTGTGTCCCCGGCGCCCGTTTCCCGCGCCTCGCCCCGTCGTTGAACACCCGAGAGCAGCACCCGATCGTGGGATACAGCCGCGGTCAGGGTTGCGGTTCCGGCGGGAGTCACGACCTCGCCTCCACCACGGGGGCAGCTCCCCGGTCGTGGCGTCGGAACGGTCCATGACGGCAGTTGAGTGAGGAGCACGCAGTGCTGAAGAAGTTCGGAATGGTCTCCGTCGGCGTCACCGCTGGCCTGCTGGCGATCGCCCCGATGGCGTCCGCCTCCGAGGGTCACCACCACGACGGTGGCGACCAGCGCGGCACCGGCAACATCCAGTGCGCCGCCGAGAACGGCGACCTCGACAACGACACCGCCGGCAACGGTCTCGTCGGTATCGGCCAGGTCGCGGGCCCGGTTGCCTCGGGCAACACCGGCCAGCTGGCGTCGTGCAACTCGTTCCTGAACGACAACCTGAACGACCTCTCGATCAACGTCCTGAGCGAGGTCCTCTAGCACGTGCTCGTCTGACGACGAGCGATCTGGATCAGTAAGGACGGCGAAGCCGCCCATCGTCGGCGCGGTCGGTCTCTCGGGGGACCGGCCGCGCTGACGCATGTCGGGGCTCGACACCGGTGAGCGGACGCCGACGCCGGTGCGCACCGGCGTCGGCGTCCGACGGCCCACCCCGGCGGACGGCCAGGCGTGCACAGGGCGCCGATGTCCTGGGTCTCGGCAGCGGGCACCGCGGGTCGGCGGCCGGTGCAGACCCTCCGGCGCCGAGCCTGCTGGCGGCGTGCTCCGCGTGTGTGCCCGGGGGCGGGCCGGAGTCACCGCGCCGGGGGACGGACCTTCTCCACCGGTACGCCCGAGGCCGGGCGGCTCTCCTCCTCTGAGCGAACACCCGCACGAGCGGCCCGGCAATACCCGGCCGGCCCCATGGCGGTGGGTGGCTCGGCGACCACGGACGGTGCCACGGTCCTAGGTGCTCGTGCGGGGGCGCGGGACGGGATGGGCCCACGGCGAGCTGGGGACGACCCAGTACAGCGGCCGGTCGCCGAACACCGGACCCGGCCACTCCGCGTGCGTGATGAGCCCCTGCGCGATGAGGATCTGCAGGACCCGGCGCACCTGGCCGCCGGTGGGGGCCGGGCTGGTGCGCGTCCGCACGGCGGCGCACAGCTCCTCGGTGCTGCGGGGGAAGCCCTGCGCCAGCACGAGCTCGGTCACGAGGGCCTGGTTCAGCCACTCGCCGTTCACCACCGGCCGGTGTTCCATCGCGTTCCCCGTCCCCCGTGCGTCTCCGTCGCGACGTCGGTGCGTCGCGTCCCGGTGGTCCGTGCCGACCGGGTCGGTTGCAGTGTCGCCTACGCCACACGGAGCGCTACCACGATGCGCCCGATGCACTCTTACGGCCCAACATCACGGTGACGTCGTGGCACTGTTCGTCACGCTCGTGCGACATCGTCCGTATCGGGAGTGTGGCGGTCCCGCCCGCATCATGGTTACGATACGACCCGTGCCGTATCAGAACGATGGGTCCCCGCCGCGACGGTCAGGGCGTCCCCGGGACCCCGAGCGGGAATCGGCGATCCTCCGGGTCGTGCTCGACCTCGTGTCCGAGAAGGGGGTCGAGGGCGTCTCGTTCGAGGAGGTGGCGCGCCGGGCGAAGGCGTCGAAACCGACGCTGTACCGGCGCTGGTCGACCCGCAGCGAGATGATCGTGGCGGCGATCAAGGCGGGGCCGGCCGCGGGAGGTCCCGCCGACCCGGTCGACACCGGCTCGCTGCGCGGCGACCTCCTGGTCCTGCTCGAGCGTCTCGACGCGACCCTCGCCGAGGGGGCGCCCTCAGGCCTCGCCCTCCTGCACGCGGGCCTGCAGGACCCCGAGCTCTGCGAACGGATCGAGGAGGGCGTCGGCCCGACCGGTGCGCGGCTGCCCGAGGACGTCCGCCGCGCGGCGGTCGACCGTGGCGAGCTCCCCGCGTCGGCCGACCCGTTCGCCTACGAGGAGGTCGCCGGCGCGACGCTCCTGCTCCGGCGGCTCAACGGCCTCGCCACCGACGGGGCCTACCTCGAGGCGCTCGTCGACGCGGTCCTCGTCCCGGCCCTGCGCTCCGGTGTCCCCGCGCACCAGCACGGCATCTTCTCCGGTCGCCCGACCCGCGCGGCGACCGCGCCCCCCACCCCGAACGGAGCACCATGACCGGCCCGTCGATCCTCGGCTTCACCGACGACCGCCTGCCCGGCGCCGACGGGGTGGAGCTGACCGTCGCGCACGCCGGGTCGGGGCCCGCCGTGGTGCTCCTGCACGGTTTCCCGCAGACCCGGCTGATGTGGGAGGCGGTCGCCCGCGACCTGGCCGCGGACCACACCGTGGTCGTCCCCGACCTGCGGGGCTACGGCGACAGCGACAAGCCCGAGGAGGCCGACCCGACGACCTACGCGAAGCGGACGATGGCCCGCGACGTCGTCGAGGTCGCCCGCGCGCTCGGGCACGACCGGTTCGGGCTGGTCGGGCACGACCGCGGCGCGCTGGTCGCGGTCCGCGCGGGCTCGACCACCCGGGGGTCGTGACGCAGCTGGGCATCCTCGACGTCCTGCCGACACTCGACATGTGGGACGTGCTGCACGGGGTCGACGCGAAGGTGGCGTGGCACCTCTACCTGATGGCGCAGCCCCGGGGCCTGCCCGAGAAGATGATCGCGGCCGTCGCGGGGAGTTCTTCGCCTCGTTCCTCGACGCGTGGGACCCGGACGGGACGACGTTCACCCCGGAACGACGCGCGCACTACGTCGCCGCGTCGGTCGCCGCGGTCCCCTCGATCGTGGCCGACTACCGCGCCAGCGCCGGGATCGACCTCGCCGACGACCGCGCCGACCGCGAGGCGGGACATCGGCTCGCGATGCCGGTGGGCGTGCTCTCGCCGGACTGGGGCGGCGCGCTCGGCTTCGATCCGACCGCGCTCTGGGGTGCGTGGACGTCCGACCTCTCCTACGAGCCCACGACCGCCGGGCACTGGATGGCCGAGCGGGACCCCGACGTCGTGACCGCCTTCGTGCGCCGGCTCCTCGCCCGCTCCTCGCGCAGCTGAGGTCACGGCGGCGTCGTGGCGACGGGGCGACCCTCGGAGAAGGGCGCGCGCGCCGCGGACGCTAAAATGATCCACCTGGTCAACGAAGCGGCCGCCTGTCGGGACGTGTGCGGCCGCCGCGCACGTCGTGAGCGAGCGCGGAGACGTCGACGCATCGATGACCGGTGATCCCAGCACCTGGCCGCGGCCCTGCGACGGGCGGCCCAACTCCCTGATCGCCACCGATCCCGCCCGGGATCTCGAGCAGACCGCGGACAGCCTGGTCCGGACGGCCGTCGAGATCGTGCCGGGTGCCGACGGCGGCGCGCTGACGCGGCGGGACGACGGCGAGGTGTCGACGGCCGGCGCCACGGACGACGCGATCGCGGAGCTGGAGGCCCTGCAGGGCCGGCTCGGCCATGGGCCGGGCGTCACGGCGATGGACGACCGGTGGTCCGACGACGGGCTCGTGCACGTCGACGACCTCGAGACCGCGGGCGCGGCGGAGCGCTGGCCCGAGGTCGCGCCGCGGGCGGTGGCCCTGGGGTACCGGTCGTCGCTCTCGGTGGGCCTGTGGAGCGGGCACCACCGCTACGCGGCACTGACCCTCTACGCGCGGGACGCCGGGGCCTTCACGGCCGAGGCGCGCCTGGTCGCCGCCCTGTTCGCCCCCCAGGCCGCGACATTGCTCTACGGCGCCGACAGCGCGGCGGGGCTCGACCGGGCACTGACCTCGCGCGACGTCATCGGCCAGGCCAAGGGCGTCCTGATGGAGCGCCGTGCCCTCGGCGCCGACGAGGCCTTCCGGCAACTGGTGCGGGCGTCGCAGGACACCAACATGAAGCTCAGCGCGGTGGCCCGGTGGGTCGTCGACGAGGCGGAGCAGCGCGCGACCCGCCGCGAGGCGGGCACCGCCGGCGGCGACGACACGGTCGTCGTCCCGGGCACCGCCGCTGAGGCCCCGACCGGGCTCAGGGCAGGATCTGAACCTGGTCGGTGGGCTGCAGGCTCTCGAAGAACACCTTCGCGCTCTCCACCGGCATCCGGATGCACCCCGCCGACTGCCGGGCCGGGTCGCCACCGTGGAACGCGCGACCGTGGTCGTCGAAGAACACCGAGTACGGCATGGGGGTCCCGCCGGCCTCGCGGCTGAAGTGGTCCTTGTTCTTCCACCGCACGGCGAACCTGCCGGTCGGGGTCTCCTCGCCCTTCGCGCCGTGGTTCATCCGGACGGGCCCGAGCAGGATCGTGCCGCGACCGTCGGTCAGCCACGCCTCGTTCGTCGAGAGCCGGGCGCAGGCCTTGGCCTCCACGACGCACGGGGTCGCCGAGCGCGGGGGGGGGGGAGCCGGCGGGGGGGGGGCGGGGGCGGCGTCGGCGGTCGCCGTGAGGGTGACGGCCGTGGCGGCGAGCGCGACGGCGACGGCGACGGCGCGGAGGCGTCGCGTCGGGCCGGTGGGGTGCGGGCGGGTCGTGGACATGGATGTGGGCTCTCCTGGACGGTGCGGACGGCGGGTCAGGCCGTCAGGGGAGGGCCGCGCCGCCGCGCGAAGCGCCCGCGGCACCGGCCGCGCAGGACGAGCACCGTGGCCGTCGCGACGGGCCGGACCGGGCCCGGACCCGCGGACGACGACGTCGTCGCCGAGCCGGTCGATCGCGCGCCGGCAGGCGCTCAGCCCGGCCCCGGTGGCGAGCCCGAGGCTCTCGGCCGCGCCGACCGCGGCCACCGGGGCCAGCGCCAGCACCACGACCCACACCGACCCGCCGCCGTCGGCGCCCGGCGGGTGTGTCGCGTCGGTGCCCGACCAGCCGGCGAGCGCGGCGGAGGCGTGGCCGACGGGCTGGGCGACCAGCGCGGCGCTGAGCACGCCGAACAGGACGCGGTGGCGACCCGGGTCGCGGAGCCGGACCACGCCGAGGCCCACCGCGAGCAGGCCCAGCGAGACGACGTGGGCGAGGTGGTTGCCCGCGACGAGGTCGGCCGCGACCGCGACCGTGGTGGTGAGGGCCGCCGCGCCGACCAGGGCACGGGAGAGCGAGCGGGGGCGGTCGTCGAGGGTCACACCCGTGCCTCCCCTCCGCGTCGCGCCTCGGGCGCGTGGCTCGAGGCCGTGAGCGGTGCCGTCGTCGGGCGCATGCTGCCAGAGCTGCCGTGGCGGTCCCGGGGTGGCACCCGATCAGGCGGGATCGACAGGATGTGATCGAGAGCGACCCGACCCCGGAGGCCTGCCATGAGCGACGCCCAGCCCCGCCCGCCGTTCCCGCCGTTCGACGCCGAGACCGCCGCGGCGAAGGTCCGCGCCGCCGAGAACGCCTGAACACCCGCGACCCGGAGAAGGTCTCGCTGGCCTACACGCCGGACACGGTGTGGCGGAACCGGGACACGTGGGTGCGCGGCCGCGACGAGGTCGTCGCGTTCCTGACCGCGAAGTGGGAGCGCGAGCTGGACTACGCGCTGCGCAAGTCGCTGTGGGCCTGGCAGGGCCACCGGATCGCGGTGCGCTTCCAGTACGAGTGCCGCGACGCCGACGGGCAGTGGTGGCGCAGCTACGGCAACGAGAACTGGGAGTTCGCGGACAACGGGCTCATGGCCCGGCGCGAGGCCAGCATCAACGACCTGCGGATCACCGAGGCCGAGCGGCGCATCCACGGCGCCCGCGGCGACGACGACACCGACGTCATCCCGATCTGACGCCGCGTCACCCGCGGGGGCAGAGACCACCCCCTTGGGGTGATGACGGGACGTGTCGGGTATCTCACCCTGAACCCGGAGGGTGCCGGCCCGGTGGAGGAGCGGCCGGATGCCCTCTCCGCTCCGCCAGGGGGTCCGACCGTGTGGGTAGCGCTCGTCACGTTCTGCGTCATCGCCGCGTCCGCGATCCTGGGTGTCGCCGTGCTCCGGTGGTGGCGCAACCCCGAGTTTCTGCGCTGGATCCGCATCGAGAAGCGTGCTCGCACCCGTGCGGCGGCGCAGCGTGCCGCCGAGCGCTACGCGTCGCTGCCCTCGATCACCGTCATGCCGCCGCTCGAGCCCTCCGCGCCTCCGGCGCCCGTCGTCTCGCCGAACGAGTCGATCGCCTGACCGAAGCGGTTCGCCCGCTCGTCTGCTCGCGTCCCGCCGGACGGCCCAACGTCCCGCGGTCACTGCACCGTTCGAGTGAACGACGTCCGCTGCCGTAATGAGCGGAGGGTGACCGAGCTAGGGGTGAGTCATCGGACCATCGGGGTCCGCGCCCGAGGGGACTCACCATGTCGAAGCACCGCCGTCCGTCGTCCGGCCCCCTGGCCACGCTGCCCTCCCGCGGCGCGCGCACCTCGGGTGCCGCCCTGCTCGGCACGGTCCTCGCCGTCGGCCTCGTGCCCGTCACCGCCGGCGCCGCGTTCGCCGAGGGCGCGTCCGCGGGGGCGTGCGATGTCGAGACGCAGGGTCCCGCGAAGTGGGCGCAGAAGGTCGAAGTTGGACGCTGCGACCGAGGCCCTCGCGAAGGCGACGGAGGCGACCAAGGCGAAGGCGGAGCAGGACGTCTCGAACGCGAAGAAGGCGCTCGAGAAGGCGTGCCAGACCCCCGAGAAGAAGGACGGCAAGAAGGACGGCGACGGCAAGCACCGGGGCGGCAAGAAGGACAAGGACCGCGACGGCGACCACGACGGCAAGTGGCACGACCGCGACCACGACGGCAAGGACCACGACGGCAAGGACGACGACGAGGACGACGACGACGAGTCGACCGACGACACGTCCACCGAGAAGACCGACAAGACCGCCGACACGAAGACCGAGGTCGCCGCGGCGTCCGACTCCACCCCCACCGTCGTCGACGTCCCCGCCACCACGACCGACACGGCCGGGACCTCGCAGGTCTCGTCGGTCCCCGTCGGGTCGGTCGACGCCGGCGACGGCTCGACGGCCGACTCGCACATCGGCGAGGCGCTCGTCGGCCTCGGCGCCCTCGGCCTGGCCGGGGCCGGCGCGGGCGCGATGGTCCACCGCCGGCGTCGCTCGGCATGAGCAGGCACCGTCCGGTGCGCGAGCGCCGCCGCCCCGCGGCGCTCGCGCAGGTCCCGGGGAGCCTGTTCGGCCTGGCGGGGCTGGGGTCGCCCTGCTGCTGGCCGGGGTGGTGCTGCTCCTGCCGACCCAGAGAAGCTCGTCGACCCCGGTCGCGGCCCCGGCTCCGGCGGTCGCCGCCGTGCCGGGCGTGACGGCGGCGCCGGTCGCGCTCGACATCCCGTCGATCGGGGCGCGGTCGAGCCTCGTCGCGACGGGACTCCCGCCGGCCCGCACGATCGCGGTGCCGTCGGTGCGGACGCCGGGGCAGGCGGCCTGGTACTCCGGCAGCCCCGCCCGGGGGCCGTGGGCCCCGCGATCGTCGTGGGGCACGTCAACGGCGGCGGTCGCGACGGCGTGTTCGCCGACCTCGCCGACGTCGCGCCGGGCGCCCAGGTGCTCGTCACCCGCGCCGACCGCAGCACCGCCGTCTTCACCGTCCGGCGCGTCGACACGGTGTCCAAGGCGGCCTTCCCGACCCGCGCGGTCTACGGCGACACCGCGGGTCCCGAGCTCCGGCTCATCACGTGCGGCGGGACCTTCGACGCCGCGGCCCGCTCCTACGAGTCGAACGTCGTCGTCTACGCGACGCTGACCGGCGTGCGGGCACCCGACGCCGGCGTCTAGCGGGTCGCCGGCTCCTCTGCCGCGACGGGCGCCGGCCCGACGTGGCGGTCGCGCGCGGCGCCGATCCCGGCGATCCCGAGGGGGACGAGGAGCACGAGCAGCACCAGCAGCGGCGCCGTCCAGCCGCCGGTGAGGTCGTGGACGGCGCCGAGCAGCAGCGGGCCGAGAGCGGCGATGACGTAGCCGACGCCCTGGGCCATCCCGGAGAGCTCGGCGGTGTGCGCCGCGTCGGGCGAGCGCAGCGTGATCAGCGTCAGGCCCAGGCTGATGCCGACGCCCTGGCCGAGCCCGATCAGCACCATCCACCGCCACCCCGCCGCGAGCGGCGCGAGGACCAGCCCCGTGAGGCCGACGACCCAGAGCACGAGCAGGGCGACCAGCAGGTGGTGCTGCGTGGGCCGGCGGGTGGCGAGCACCGGGGTGATCGCCGAGGTCGGCAGCGACGCGATCCCCGCCAGCGACAGCAGCAGCCCGGCCTCGGAGGCGGGGACGCCGGCGTCGACGAACAGCGTCGGCGCCCAGGCGGTCATCGAGTAGAACTGCAGCGACTGCAGGCCCATCACCAGCGTGACCTGCCAGGCCAGCGGGCTGCGCCAGAGCCCGACCGCGACCGTCGTCGCCGCCGGCCGGGCCGCCGTCCGCGCCGTCGCGGGCGCGGCGCGCCCGCAGCACCCACGGCAGCCACAGCAGCACCGCGACCACGGCGGAGCGCCCACAGCGCGAGGGTCGCGCGCCAGCCGAGCCCCGTCGCCTCCTGCAGCGGCACCGTCACCGCCGCGGCGAGCGCCCCGCCGCCGCTGATCGTCATCGAGTAGGCGCCGGTCATCACCCCGGTGTGCCGGGCGAAGTCGCGCTTGACCAGCACCGGCATCAGGGTGTTGCCGACCGCGATCGCCGAGCCCGCGAGCAGGCTGCCCGCGAGCAGCGCGACCAGCGACGGCGCGAGCCGCACCACGATCCCGGCGACGAGCACCACCAGGGCGACGAGCAGCGTCGCCTCGACACCGAAGCGGCGGCTCCAGCGCCCGGCGAACGGCGCGAGCAGACCGAAGCAGAGCACGGGGAGCGTCGTCAGCAGGCCCGTGACCGCGCTGCCGACCCCGAGATCCGCCCGGATCTGCGCGGCCAGGGGTGACACCGCGACGACGGCGGGCCGCAGGTTGGCCGCGACCACGATGATCGCGACGACCAGCGCGCAGGCGGTCCGCGTCCGCGTCACGAGGCGTCACGACGCCGAACGGCCTCCGGGGCGAACGCGTGCGCCGCGAAGCGCTCGCCGACGATCCGGTGGGTGGCCGCGTCGGGGTGCAGGTTGTCGGGCAGCGGGTGCTCGACGGCGTCGGCCTCGCCGTAGAGGGCGAGCCCGTCGAGCAGGTGCAGGTGCGGGTCGTCGGCCCGCCGGGGGGTGACGACCTCGGCGAGCACCGCGCGGATCGCCCGCAGCGAGAGGCGGCCGGTGGGGCCGTCGACGACGTCGGCGGGGTCGCCCGTCGCCCGGAAGCGCAGGACGCCGTCGGCGAGGTCGAGCGCGCCGGGCCCGGGGGTGTCCTCGTGCACGGGGCACAGCAGCGGCCCGACCACCAGCAGCGGGGTGGAGGGATGCCCGTCGCGCACGGTGTCGAGGAAGCCGTGGACGGCGGGCGCGAGCGCGCGCCGGCGCATGACGTCGCCGTTGACGAGGTTGATGCCGATCTCGATGCTGATCATGTCGGCTGGGGTGTCGCGGATGACGCGAGCAATGAACGGGTCGAGCATCATGCTGCCGCTGAAGCCCAGGTTGGCAGGTCGACCCCGCCGAGGCGGGCGGCGATCGCGGCCCACGTGCCCGTCGGGCCGCCGGCGTTCGAGCCCTGGCTGATCGAGCTGCCGTGGTGGCACCAGAGGGGGCGACCGCTCGGCGGCGCCGCGGCGACGGGCGCGTCGGTGCGCAGCGCGAGCAGCTCGGTGGGCTCGTAGTGCGGCAGCCACACCTCGACGTGCTTGTCGCGGGCGGGCAGCCCGGCGAACCGCACGGTGCCGACCGGCCCGTCGTGGTCTCGACGGCGCCGGTGGCGGGGTCGACGACGTGCTCCGTGCCGCCGCCCGAGGTCCGGTGGTCGACGAGCTCGCCGTCGACGAGCAGGTCGAAGCGCCCGTCGGGCCGCGCGGCACGCCCCGGAACGAGACCGTCGTGCGCAGGACGTCGAGCTCGAGGCTCGTCGCCGCGCTCCGCACGGCCAGGCGCACGCCGGCGGGGGCGGATTCGGCGCCGAGCAGCTGTGCGTCGGCGCGGGCCCGCGCCCAGGCCGGCAGGCGGTGGCGGGCGCACACCGCCGCCGTGCGCTCCACCTCGACGGCGCCGCGGAACAGCTCCGCGCGCAGCGGGACGTCGACGACGTCGTCGTCGTGCGGGGCGATCACGACGCCACCCTGCCCCTGCCCGCGATCGTCCGCACGCTGATCGTGACGCGTTTTCCACCCCGGCGTGGCGGCGACCCTCGTCGGTGGCGCATCGGCGCCGGGCTGGCGGACAGCGTGGAGGAAGCGGAGAAGCTCGCCCGCGAGGTGGCCGCCCTGGCCCCGCGCGAGGAGCGGCGGCTGGCGGTCGTCGAGTCCCTGACCGGCGGGCTGGTCTGCAGCGACCTCGCGGCCGCGCCGGGGTCGAGCGACTGGTTCCGCGGCGGCGTCGTCGCCTACGACCGGACCACCAAGCACGGCGTGCTGAAGGTGCCCGACGGGCCGGTGGTCTCCGAGCCCGCCGTGCGCTCGATGGCCGCGCGGGCCGCCGACATGCTCGGCGCCGACCTCACCGTCGCCATCAGCGGCGCGGGCGGCCCCGACCCGCAGGACGACCAGCCACCCGGCACGGTGTGGTTCGCCGTCGACGACCGCGGCGCGGTCGACGCGTGGTGGCAGCACTTCCCGGGCGAGCCGCCCCACGTCCTGCACGCGACCCGCATCCGCGCGCTGCGCGCGCTCGTCGAGCACCTGTAGGCGACGTCCGAGCAGGCCTGCGCGCCCGCTCGGTGACGATCGCGCCCGTCTCGAGCAGCGACTTGAGGTTCGACAGGATCTCGGGCCAGCCGCCGGAGACGCCGCGGCGCATCTCGCTGCCGGGGACGAAGCCGTCGGACCACCGTCAGCTTCACGACGCCGTCGGCGGCGGGCTCGATCTCGAAGGTGACCCGCGAGATCGGCTCCGCTGCAGCTCGGCGAGCTGCTCGTCGGTCCAGCCGAAGATCGACTGCATCTCCGGCTGGTAGTTGTGCCAGGTGTAGGACAGGCGACGGGGCGGGTCGGACTCGAGCACCCGCTGGCCCCAGTCGTGGGGTCCGTCGTCGGCGCCCATGCTCCACCGCACCGGCGAGCCGGCGGTCCAGTCCGATGCGGGGCCCCCGCCCTCGAAGTAGCGCCGGACGAAGGCGGGCTCGGTCAGCGCGCGCCAGCACTGCTCGGGCGTCGTCGCGATGTAGGTGACGTAGACGAACTCGGTGCTCACGGGGCGGCCCTCCAGGGCGTGCTTCAGATCGGCGAGCGCGTGGGCGCGGCCGTGGTGGAAGCGGTGGATCCAGCGGTCGGCGATCTCGGTCAGGGGTGCGGCGTTGAGGTGGTGCCACTTCTCGCGCCCGTGCCGCCGGGTCACGACCAGGACGTCGACGAGCACGGCGAGGTGCTTGGTCACGGCCTGGCGGCTCATCGCCAGGCCCGCGCCCAGCTCGCCGAGCGTCTGACCGCCGCGCTCGCGCAGCCGGTCGAGCAGCAGGCGCCGGCTCGGGTCGGCCAGCGCGCGGAATACGTCGTCCATCCTCCTCCTTCAGGCAACCCAAAGGTTGCCTGTCGGAGTATGGGCAACCAGGAGGTTGCCCGTCAAGCTCACGAGCCGGGGCGCCACGCCGTCAGGACGCCGCTCGCACGCCGCGGCGTGCAGGTCGTGCCCTCGCAGGTCCCGAGCAGCTCGTAGCGGACGCGCTCGGTCGCGGGGCCCGCGGCCGCGGCGGGGGTCAGACGGATGCGGGCGGTGTCGGCGCAGCCCGCGCCACCGCCGTCCGCGCGGACCTCGGCGACGGGCGCCGTGGCCCGGCCGGGATCGGCGCCGCGGTAGGTGCAGCGCAGGGCGGGCACCTCGAGGACGATCCCGCGGCCGGGCTCGCCGACGGTGAGGCGGACCTGCACGGTGGCGGTGTCGGGGTCGGTGAGCGGGCCGACCCAGGTGCCCTCGAACGGACCCCCGGCCGGTGCGACCGCGGCCGCCGGGACGGGGCGGCCGGCGCCGCGGCGGGCGGCGCTCCGCTGCGAGCGGGGCGGGCAGCAGGTCGGCGCGCACGGCGGCCAGCAGCAGGACGCCGACACCGATGACGAGCACGGCGCCCGCGACGATCCCGGCCGCCGACCACGGCTCCGCGTCCGGCGCCGATGGCTCACCATGCTCGCCCCTCCCGCCCTGGCCGGGCGCCCTCCCGGCCGGTGACCACCCAACGCACGGAGGGCATCGGTGTCTGCTACCCGATGGAGCGAAGCGGGCCACGGATCGAACGAGGGCGGCGCCCTTCCTCGCTCGCCCTGCGTCGCGGGACGATGACGAGGTGGCGACGTCGTCGGTGTCGGAGATCGAGCGCGCGCGGGCCGAGGCCGGTGTGCGCGTCGACTCGCTGATCGCGCAGCTGGCGAACATCGTCGACACCGCCGCGGCCAGCGCGGGCGACGACGAGCACGACCCCGAGGGCCAGACCATCGCCTACGACCGCGCCCAGGTCGCCGCCCTGCTCGACCGTGCCCGCCAGGACGTCGCCGAGCTCGACGCCGCGCGCGACCGGGTCGCCGCGGGACCTACGGGACGTGCGAGGGCGGCGGCACGACGATCCCGGACGAGCGGCTCGCCGCCCGGCCCGCCGCGCGCACGTGCGTGACCTGTGCCGATCGCACGCGCCGGCGGTGACCCTGCGTCGAGGCTCAGGGACGGCGGTAGGGCACCCGCGGGTCGCGCCTCGGGCGCGCGCCGGCCGCGGCGACGAAGCGCTCCTCGGCGCCCCGGGCCGGCTCGGTGTCCTCGCGCAGCAGCGGGGCCAGCGCGTCGTGACGGGGTCGAGCAGCTCGCGACGCTCGTCGGCCCACCAGCCCAGGCGCAGGTGCTCGCGCATCCACGCGGTCAGGCGGTCCTCGTCGGCGCGCGGGAGCACGACGTCCGCCGCCCAGACCGGCGTCAGGGCGAGCTCGTCGAGCAGCAGGCCGGCGAGGCAGCGCCGCGGCCACGAGACGCCGGTGCGCCAGAGGTCCTGCCGGGCGACGCGGTTGCGCAGCGACGTCGCCGCGCCGACGGCGAGCGGGCGCCGTCCGTGATCGACCAGGCCACGGACGCCGGGGTCAGCGGGGCACTCCGCTGACCAACCACCACGCCACCAGCCCCGGCTCGCGCGGCAGCGCCGCGGCGACCTCGGACGGCGGGCCGTCGGGGGGGGCGAGTGCGGCCAGTACCGCGGCGAGGGCACCGTCGTCGTCCACACGGCTCAGTGTGCGCCACCCCACGCCGTGGGTACGGAGGTCCACATGACGCTGAACCACGTGCGCCGCGGTACCGGCCCCCCGCTCCTGCTCATCCACGGACTGGGTGGCTCCGGCGAGTCGTGGGACACGATCATCGACGACCTCGCCGCGCACCGCGAGGTCGTCGCCGTGGACCTGCCGGGGTTCGGCGAGACCCCGCCGCTCGACGGCGAGGTCAGCATCGCCACGCTCACCGACGCGGTCGAGGCGTTCATCGCCGAGCAGGGACTGCAGGGCGTCGACCTCGTCGGCACCTCGATGGGCGCCCGCATGGTCCTCGAGCTCGTGCGGCGCGGCGTCGGCGGCGACGTCGTCGCGCTCAACCCCGGCGGGTTCTGGACCACGACCGAGCAGCGGGTGTTCTCGACGTCGCTGCGCGCCTCGATCGCGCTGGTCCGCCGCCTCGAGCCGGCCCTGCCGACGCTGCTCGGCAACCCGGTCACGCGCACGGCGCTGCTGGCCCAGTTCTCGGCGCGCCCCTGGGCCCTGCGCCCCGAGGTGCCGCTCGAGGAGCTGCGCCGCTTCCTGCGCTCGCCGTCGTTCGACGACGCCCTCGACGCCCTGGCCCGCGGTCCGAAGCAGGCGGGCTCGCCGCGCGGGACGGCGCCGGGCCGGGTCACCATCGGCTGGGGACGCCGCGACGGCGTGACCCTGCCCCGCCAGGCCGAGCGGGCCCGGTTCGCGTTCCCCGACGCCGAGCTGCACTGGTTCGACGCGTGCGGCCACTTCCCGCAGTGGGACGCGCCCGCCGAGAGATCCTGGCGCGCACCGGCGAGGTGCGTCGATCCTCGCCCAACGACGCGCGGTGTCCTACCGCCCACCACCGACCGGAGTGAGTCCGCGGGACCTGTGCCCACTCTCCGACCCGCTCGACGGGACGTGCGTCCCGGGGACGTGCTGACGAGACCCCCCTCCGGGAGGCGGGTCCTCGCGACTCGCTTTGGCCCGAGACAGGTCGACCCTCGGCACAGGTCCCGGCGACTCGCTTCGGCCACCGTCGGTCCGAGGCCAGGCGCTCAGCCGGTGCGCGAGCGCAGAGCCCGCGCCGCGAGCGCCGCGCCCAGGGCCGCCAGCGGGACGAGGGCGAGGCCCGCGGCCACGGAGACGCCGTCGGCGACGGCGCCGATCAGCGGTGGGAACGCGAGGAAGCCCAGCCGCGAGAGCCAGCCGACGATCGTGACCCCGTCGCCCGCGCGCACCCCCGGCACGGCGCCCGCATGTGGCGGCGAAGCAGCACGCGCCCGCGGCCGAGAACCCCAGCGGGAAGATCGTCGCGACGCCCGCCGGCCACCGCCCAGCCCGCGATCGCCGCCGCGGGTGGGCGACCAGAGCGCGCCGTCCCGAGCCCGGCCGCCGCGAGCAGCGCGCCGTAGCGCGCGACGCGGACCGGGCCCGCGCGGTCGACCACCCGGTCACCCGCGAGGCGCCCCACGGTCATCGCGACCTGGAACGCGACGAAGGGCAGGCCCGCGACGAACGGGCTCGTCCCGAGGTCGTCGGCGAGGTAGACCGCGCCCCACGACGCCGTGCGGTCCTGGTTGCCGCCCGAGCACACCAACACCCGCGCGATCGCGTGCAGCGGCCCCGCGACGCGCCACGACCGCAGCGCCGTCGCCACCCCGCCCGCGCCGACCCCGACCCGGCCGCGTCCCCCGATCCGTGGGGGACCTCCGCCGGCTCGGGCCCGCCGAGCAGGAACCGGTCGGCGACGGCGGACACGACGAGCAGCGCCGCGGCGACGACGGCCAGGTGCAGCCACAGCGGCACGCCGACGCCCGCCGCCCCGGCCGCGAGGAACCCGGCGCCGACCGCGGCGAGGCTCCACGTCGCGTGCAGCGCGTTGATGATCGAGCGCCCGTAGCGCTGCTGGACCCGCAGGCCGTGGGCGTTCATCGCCGCGTCGGTCCACGCGTCGGTCACGCCGAGGGCGAACAGCGTCAGCGCGAGCAGCGCCCCCGACCCGGACAGCGGGGTCAGCGGCAGCAGCGCCGCGCCCACGACCCCCGCGCCGACCGCGACCCGCCCGCTGCCGAAGCGGGCGATCAACGGGCCCGCTCCCACCCCGACGACGATCGCGGCGAAGGGGAAGGCCGCGATCGCCAGCCCCAGCTCGGCGTTCGAGAGCCCCAGGCCGTCGCGCAGCTCGGGGAAGCGGGGGACGAGGCTGTTGTAGGTCGCCCCGTTGACGACGAACAGCGCCGCCACCGCCGCCCGTGCGCGGCGGTCACCGACCGCGACCACGTCAGCTCCAGACGTCGGACCGGCGGGCGACGGTGTGGACCTGGGCCACCGCCTCGTCGACGAGCTGTGGCCCGAACGCCTGCAGGAGCCGCGGCAGGTGCCCCACCCGCGAGACGAGCACGCCCCGCGGCCGGTCGAGGCCGATCACGATGGCCCCGACGACGGCGATGACCGGGGTGACGATCGGCGGGTTCAGCGTCTCGGCGGCGCCCGCGGCGCGGGCGAGGGCGCCGGAGAGGCGGCGGGACACCTCGTCGCCGATCCGGCGGCGCAGGGCGAGGTCGAGCTGCTGCTCGTCGACCTCGAGCGCGTCGGGCCGGATGTAGACCCGGCCCCCGGGGTGGTTCATCACCTCGACGACGAACACCCCGGCCGGGCCGATGACGAGGTGGTCGAGCAGCGCCGACGGCGAGCCGACTCGCGGTCCGGTGCGCACGCGGTCGGTGAAGCGGCCGCGGTGAGCCCTCGACGTCGTCGAAGACCATGTCGATCGCGTGCAGGATGCGCCAGCGCGCCTCGCGCCCGCGCCGCATCCGCGACGGGCGGGTCAGCTTGGCGAGGGCGTCGTCGACCGCGTGCTGGCCGTCGGCCTGCAGCCGCGACGGCCGGTCGGCGTCGGGGCCGCCCTCGACGCGCGCGCGCGCGGCGACGTCGGCCAGCCCGTGGCCCGGCCGGTGCGCGCGACGTCGTCCCAGCCCGCGCTCCCAGCCGCCCTGGGGGCCTCGGGGACCCCGGCCTCGAGCACCGGTGGCGGGGCCCGCGTCGGGGCCGGCCAGCGGCGGCAGGTTGTTCTGCCAGAGCCAGGCGTTCGCCTCGCGGGGAAGCGCTCGCGCCAGACGGCGGGCACGTCGTGCCGTGCCGTCGTTGAGGTCGACGTGACCGAGGGCAGGCCGTCGTCGGTGGTGATGAGAGCCGGTCGGAGCCGGGGCGGCGGCGACGTCGGCGGGCATCAGCCACCGCTCGGGCTGTGCCGCGCAGCCAGGCCGAGATGCGCTCGTGCTCGGTGCCCGTGAGCGACCGGATGCCGGTCACGACGGCACGCTCGATGGGCGCCCCCAGCAGCGGGACGCTCACCACGACGCCGAGGTCGACCTCGAGCTCGGCCCCCGTCCCCGCGGGCGTGACGCCCATCCGGCCGTCGGCGCTGATCGGGGTGCGGGGGACGACGCCCGCGGTCCGGCCCGAGCAGCGCCGGTCGGTCAGGGTCCAGCGCTCGGTGCGCTCGAGCACGAGCGCCCGCGCAGGAACTGCTCGAGCGCGGCGGGCACGAAGCCCGACGGCACCGGCTGGCGCAGCGTCACCGTCACCTCGGCGGAGCCCGTCGCCGGTGTCGTCGTGGCGGAAGTCGACGACCTCGATCCCGCCGGATCCGTCGACGTCGAGCTTGAGCCGGTGGAACTCGGGGTCGGCGAGGGCCGCGGCGAAGGCGGGCACGCCGTAGGGGTACTCACGGCTCAACCGGACCCGCGTGCTCACGGTGCCGACCCTATCCGTCGTCGCGCACGCGACACGGTCGAACGCGCGCGCCGAGCCGCGCGCCGCGTCCGGCGGTTCGCGTGCAGAATATGCCGCTCGATGACGTGATGTTGACCACTCGCCGCTCGTCGTTCAGTGACCCCCGCCACGGAGCGGTCGGCCGACGCTCCCGCAGCCCCGGGGAGGTGCCGATGAGCGCTCGGTCCGAGTCGCCCGTCGTCCCCGACATCCCGGCCCGGGGCCGGTCGGTCGGTCCCTCAAGACCGCCGCGGAGGCCCTCACGGCGCTGCGGCTGCTCGGCGCCAACCCGGGGGGTCACGGCCGAGACGCTCGCCGCCGCGCTCGGCAAGAGCGCCTCCACCGCGCGCTACCTGCTCAACACCCTGTGCCAGGAGGGCTACGCGACGAAGGAGGGCGCGGCGGGCGTCCACCGCCTGGTCGAGGCCCCGCCCTGGGGCGGCCCGTGGGGCACGCCCGCGGTCCCCGCCCGGCACGAGCTGCCCGAGCGCCTGCTCGACGCCGTCACCGAGCTGTACTTCCGCACCCGGCAGCGGGCCTACCTCGCGCAGTGGCAGGACGACGCCACGGTCATCGTCGACGCGCGCGGGCACCAGGGGCTCGGGCGCATCCCCGACCTCGCCGAGCGCATCCCGCTCGCCCAGGCGCACGCGCTCGCCGTCACCAAGGCGCTCGTCGCCGGGTGCGACGAGCTCGAGGCCCTCGTCGTCGGCCAGGACGAGCTCAGCCCGTTCACCGCGACGACGATCACCAGCACCTCGGCCCTCGCCCTCGAGCTCGACCGCGTCCGCAGGCGCGGGTACGCGGTCGACCGCGAGGAGTTCGCCGAGGGCTTCTGCTGCGTGAGCGCCCCGATCCTCGCCCCGGACGGCGCCGTCGCGGCCAGCCTCGCGGTGTCGACCCCTGCGCGCCGCTTCGCGCAGGAGTCCGACGTCCGATCGCCCGCGCGGTCGCCGAGGTGGCGACCACCGCCACCCGCGAGTGGCGCGCCCAGGCCGACCGACCGGCGGCGGTCGACGAGACCTCCCGACCACCCCGCCGAGGAGGTGACGCACGACGAACGACCCGGAGCCCCGCCCGCGGGGGGTCCGTGGTGCACCACCCGGGACGGCGAACCCGCGCGCCGTCCCGGACCACGACAGGAGACCCGAGGAGAGGAATTCACCCATGAGCCGGCAGAGCTTGGCGAAGGCTCACCAGAAGATCCAGGAGCTGTCCTGGGAGCCGCAGTACCACGAGCCGTACATGAAGTACGGCACGGACTACACCTTCCGCAAGGCGGCGAAGAAGGACCCGCTCAAGCAGGTCCTGCGCTCGTACTTCCCCATGCAGGAGGAGAAGGACAACCGCGTCTACGGGGCCTCCGACGGCGCGATCCGCGGGAACATGTTCCGCCAGGTGCAGGAGCGCTGGCTGGAGTGGCAGAAGCTCTTCCTGTCGATCATCCCGTTGCCCGAGATCTCGGCGGCGCGGTCGATGCCGTTGCTGTTCCACACGGTCCCGAACCCGGAGCTGCACAACGGCCAGGCGATCCAGATGATCGACGAGGTCCGGCACTCGACGATCCAGCAGAACCTCAAGCGCCTGTACATGAACAACTACATCGACCCGGCGGGGTTCAACAACACCCTCCGGAACTTCCAGTCGGACTACTGCGGCACCATCGGCCGCCAGTTCGCCGAGGGCTTCATCACCGGTGACGCGATCACCGCGGCCAGCATCTACCTGACGATCGTCGCCGAGACGGCGTTCACGAACACCCTGTTCGTGGCCATGCCGGCCGAGGCCGCGGCCAACGGCGACTACCTGCTGCCGACGGTGTTCCACTCGGTGCAGTCCGACGAGTCGCGGCACATCTCCAACGGCTACGCCACGCTGCTCATGGCGCTGTCGGACGAGGACAACCGCCAGCTGCTCGAGCGCGACCTGCGCTACGCGTGGTGGAACAACCACCGCGTCGTCGACGCCGCCATCGGTACGTTCATCGAGTACGGCACCAAGGACCGTCGTAAGGACCGTGAGTCCTACGCCGAGATGTGGCGCCGCTGGATCTACGACGACTACTACCGTGCGTACCTGATCCCGCTCGAGAAGTACGGCCTGGTCATCCCGCACGACCTCATCGAGGAGTCGTGGAACCAGATCTGGAACAAGGGCTACGTCCACGAGGTCGCGCAGTTCTTCGCCACCGGTTGGCTCGCCAACTACTGGCGCATCGACGGCATGACCGACGAGGACTTCGAGTGGTTCGAGTACAAGTACCCGGGCTGGTACGACCGGTACGGCAAGTGGTGGGAGAACTACAACCGGCTCTCGCGGCCGAACGGCCACCACGCGATCGTCGCCGAGGACGTCGACTACGTGTACCCGCACCGTTGCTGGACCTGCATGGTCCCGTGCCTGGTGCGTGAGGACATGGTCGTCGACCAGGTCGACGGCCAGTGGCGGACGTACTGCCACGAGGCCTGCCGCTGGACCGACGTCGAGGCGTTCCGGCCCACCTACCAGGGCCGCGAGACCCCGAACATGGGCCAGCTCGTCGGTGCCCGCGAGTGGGAGACGCTCTACCACGGCTGGAACTGGGCCGACGTCGTCAACGACATGGGCTTCGTCCGCGACGACGGCAAGACCATGACCGCGCAGCCGCACCTCGACCTCGACCCGAAGAAGATGTGGACGCTCGACCACATGCGGCGCATGCCGCACGTGGCCAGCCCGAACGTCATCCTCAACGAGATGAGCGACGCCGAGCGCGAGGCCTTCCAGGCGGACTACAACCGCCAGGGCCCGGCGGGCCGTCCGGCCCCCGCGGACGCCTGAAACGCGGGTCAGGCGAGGGGGGAGGGTCCTGCCGGGTGCGCCCGGCGGGGTCCTCTCCCCGCCTCCCGCGGGCGGCCGTCCCCGTCGCGACGTCGATCCACGTGCCCCCGCCCGACCGGTGGGCGAGGCCTTCCCGTGGGCGAGAAACACACCGTCCGCTTCGAGCCGGTGGGCATCGAGATCGAGGTCGACTCCGACCAGACGATCCTGCGGGCGGCCTTCGAGCAGGGCGTGCAGCTCATGCACGGCTGCAAGGAGGGCCAGTGCGCGGCCTGCAAGTCGTTCGTGCTCGAGGGCGACCTCGACGAGATCGAGCTCGACCGCTACTCGACGTTCGCGCTGCCCGACCAGGAGCGCGAGGAGGGGCAGACGCTCCTCTGCCGCGCCCACGCCTACGACGACCTGACCATCGAGCTCCTCAACTACGACGAGGAGGTCCTGCGCAGCGGCCTGCCGATCCGCCGCGGGACGGTCGAGGTGCTCGCCAACGAGCCCGTCACCCACGACATGCGCCACCTCGTGGTCACCCAGGTCGAGGGCGAGGACATCAAGTTCTTCCCCGGCCAGTACATGGACTTCACGGTGCCCGACACCGGCGAGGTCCGGTCGTTCTCGATGGCGAACACCCCGAACCGCGACAAGCGCTACGAGTTCGTCGTCAAGGTCTACCCCGACGGCGCCTTCTCGCAGTTCCTGGCGAACAAGGTGGCCGTCGGCGACCGGATCGAGGTCGAGGGCCCCTTCGGCACCTGCACGCTGCGCGACTCCCGGACCTCCGACCTCCTGTTCGTGGGTGGCGGAGCCGGGATGGCGCCGCTGCTCGGTCTGCTCCGCGCGCTGACCGAGAAGGAGACCAGGCGCACGGCGACGTTCTACTACGGCGCCCGCAGGCGGGCGGATCTGTGCTTCACCGACGAGCTGCGCGCGCTCGAGGCGACGCTGCCGAACTTCCGCTACGTCCCCGCGCTGTCGGAGTCCGACGGCGAGGACTGGGACGGCGAGACCGGCCTGATCACCGACGTGGTGGGCCGCCACGAGGGCTCCCTCGCGGGCCGGGACGCCTACGTCTGCGGGCCGCCGCCGATGGTCGACGCGGCCATCGCGCTGCTCGCGGCGAACGGCGTCGCGGAGCGGGACATCTTCTACGACAAGTTCACCACCACGGGAGAACCGGAGGGCGAGCAGTGACGAGCACCGAGGAAGCGCCGACCGAGCGCAACGTCCCGAAACCCGTCTTCACCGACGCGGAGGCGGGCGCCAAGGAGTTCCCCGACTCGGGGCCCACGGCGCGGCGCTACAACTACTACAAGCCGGCCAAGCGCAAGCAGACCCACTACGAGGACGTCACGGTCGAGGTGCAGCCCGACCCGCGCCACTACCTGACCCAGGGCTGGATCTACGGCTTCGCCGACGGTACGGGCGGCTACCCGCTGAACTGGACGAAGCTGAAGGCGTGGGGCGTCGACGACCCCGAGCCGGAGCGCGGCATCGGCTCCGGCGGCAAGCCGGTCGAGAACTGGCCCGCGCACGGGTGGCACGAGTTCCGCGATCCCAACGAGGAGTGGGAACTCACGATGTTCCGCTACAACGCGAACGTCGTCCGGCAGGTGACCCAGAACGTCGAGAACGCGCGCAACGTCAAGGCCTTCGAGCAGTGGAGCCCGAACTGGGTCCGCTTCGTCGAGCGCAACGTCGGCGCCTGGATGCACATCGAGCACGGTCTCGGCCTCTACGTCTTCGCCGGCTGCAACCGCTCCGGGCCGACGAACATGCACAACACGGCGATGGCCGTGAACAGCGAGCACAAGATCCGGTTCGCGCAGGACCTGGCGCTGTACAACCTCACCCTCACCGAGGAGATCGAGGGCTTCGACGGCGCCGCGCACCTCGAGGCGTGGAACGAGGACGCCGAGTGGCAGGGCGTGCGCAGCGTCTGCGAGGCCCTGACCGCGGTGCAGGACGACTGGGGCGAGTCGATCTTCGCCACGAACATCGTCTTCGAGCCCCTGCTCGGCGAGCTCTTCCGGTCGAACCTCGTCATGCAGTCGGCGGCGGGCAACGGCGACTACGTCACGCCGACGGTGATGGGCGCGGGTGAGTACGACTACGCCCAGCGCGACCTGCGCTGGACGCAGGCCTGCTTCGGTCCGCTCACCCAGGACCAGGAGTTCGCCGAGCACAACAAGCAGGTCATGAACGGCTGGCTGTCGCACTGGGTGCCGCTCGCGATCGACGCCGCGCGCACCCTGCAGCCCCTCTGGTCGCAGACCGACAGCAAGCCCCCGCGCTTCGAGGACGGCCTCGACCGCGCCAAGAGCCGTTTCTCCGGGATCCTCACCGACCTCGGACTCGAGACCCCGCAGGAGCTGAACCGATGACGACCTTCGGCCAGACCGACGCCCGGTTCGCGCAGGACAGCACCGCCTCGGGCAAGGCGGGCGTCACGCTGATGAACAACCAGGTCGGCATGATCGTCGCCGAGGTGATGGACCGCCAGGAGAACGTGACGGTCGAGCGCCTGCCCTCGATGATCCGCGTCGACTGCATCGGGCGGATGGACTTCGTCTACGCCGACATCTCCGAGGCGCTCGGCGAGGACGAGGGCTATTACGACGCCGCCGAGTTCGAGGAGAACATGTCGACCCACTACGGGAAGATGATCCACATGGACGACCGGACGGTGATGTTCGGTTCCATGGAGGAGGCCGCCGAGTTCATCGGCGACATGCTCCCGCCGGTGGTCGAGAAGTCCTGAGATTCCGTCGGGCGCCCGGATTTTCGGGGCCGACCCGATCCCGGGCGAACCCGGCGCTCCCCAATCCCAACCCGAACCCGCGAACGACACATCAGGGAGTCACGAGTCATGGCCAAGGAACTGCGACTGGGCGCCGACGCCCGTCGTGCCCTGCAGTCCGGCGTCGACCAGCTCGCCGAGGCGGTGAAGTCGACGCTGGGCCCGAAGGGGCGCAACGTCATCCTCGAGAAGATCACCGGTACGCCCGAGGTGACGAACGACGGCGTGACCATCGCCCGCGAGATCTTCCTGCGCGACCCCTTCGAGAACATGGGCGCCCAGGTCCTCAAGGAGGCGGCGGTCAAGACCAACGACGTCGTCGGCGACGGCACGACGACGGCGACGGTCATCGCCCAGGCGATCGTGCGCGAGGGCATGAACGCGATCACCTCCGGCGGCAACCCGGTGCTGGTCAAGCGCGGGATCGACCTGGCGGTGGCCCGCGTGGTCGAGCACCTCGCCTCGGTCACCCACCCCGTCGCGAGTGTCGACGAGCTGGCCCGGGTCGCGGCCATCTCGGCCAACGACGACGACGCCATCGGCCGCGTCGTCGCCCACACGCTGCACACGGTCGGCGAGGACGGCGTCATCACCGTCGACGACGGCCCCGTCCTCGGCATCGACGTGAACTTCGTCGAGGACTTCGAGTTCGACAACGGCTACGTCTCGCCCTACCTCGTCACCGACCCGGGCTCGATGCTCGCGGTGCTCGACGACCCCTACCTGCTGTTCTCCGCCGAGAAGGTCACCGACGTCCGGCTGCTCATGCCGGTGCTCGAGAAGCTCATGCGCGAGCCGCGCCCGCTGGTGATCGTCGCCGAGAAGGTCGAGGGCTCCGCCCTGCAGATGCTCGTGCACAACCACGTCAACGGGCACCTCAAGGTCACCGCGATCCAGGCGCCCGGCTTCGGCGAGAAGCGCATCCACCTCCTCGAGGACATGGCCGCGCTGTGCGGCGGCAAGGTCCACTCGAAGGCGTCGGCGTTCTCCCTCGACCAGATGGGCGTCGAGCACCTGGGGCGAGCGCGGCAGGTGCGGGCGACCAACGAGAACACCGCGATCATCGGTGGCGGCGGCGACCCCAGCGCCCGCGACATGCGCGTCGCCCAGCTCACCGCCGAGCGCGACCGCGCCTCGATCGGCACCGACGAGGACGCCCTCAACGAGCGCATCGCCCGGCTCTCGGGCAAGGCCGCGATCCTCACCGTCGGCGCGCCGACCAACGCCGAGCTCAAGGAGATCCGGCACCGCGTCGACGACTCGCTGCAGGCCACCCGGGCCGCGATGGCCGAGGGCATCGTCGCCGGCGGCGGCGCGGCCCTGCTGCACGCCGAGAGCGCACTCGACGACCTCGAGGTGACCGGCGACTACCGGACCGGCGTCGAGATCGTGCGCGCGGCGCTGCCCGAGCCGGCCGCCCTGATCGCCACGAACGCCGGCTACGACGGCGCGGACGCCGTCAAGCAGGCCCGCGACCTCGCCGTCGACGAGGGGTTCGACGCCCTCGAGGGCCGCTTCGGCGACATGGTCGAGATGGGCATCATCGACCCGCTGCGCGTCGTGCGGTCGGCGGTGCAGAACGGCGCCTCGGTCGCCGGGCTCATCCTCACGACGAACTCGCTGGTCGCCGAGGAGCAGACGCCCTGGAACAAGGCGCTGATGACGGAGTACGGCCCGCTCGACGAAGGCATCCCGCAGCCCCCGCCCGACGCGAGCACGCCGCAGTCGCTCGGCCTCGGGCCGTCGGTGGGGTGAGCGGGTCCGAAGGCCGTCCGCGTCCACGAGTACAAGTCCGACCCCTCGATCGACGACATCCCGGAGCCCGAGCTCCAGGGGCCGCTCGACGTCATCGTCAAGATCGGCGGGGCCGGGGTGTGCCGTACCGACCTGCACATCGTCAACGGGGACTGGGCGCAGCTGCAGAACCCGGTGTTGCCGTATGTGATCGGGCACGAGAACGCCGGCTGGGTCCACGAGGTCGGGGACGCGGTGAGCAACGTGCGGGTCGGGGACACGGTGATCCTGCACCCGCAGCCCTCCTGCGGGCTGTGTCTGCCGTGCCGGGCCGGGCGCGACATGCAGTGCACGGGCGACGCGTTCTTCCCGGGCCTGTCGAACAACGACGGCGGCATGGCCGAGTACCTGCGCACCACCGCGCGGGCGTGCGTGAAGCTGAACCCCGACACGAACCCGGCCGACGTCGCCGCGCTGGCCGACGCCGGGATCACCGCCTACCACGCGGTGCGCAAGGCGGTCCCCTACCTCTGGCCCGGCTCGACCGCGGTCGTCGTCGGCGCGGGCGGGCTCGGCCACATCGGGATCCAGGCGCTCGCCGCGCTGACCGCCACCAAGATCATCGTGGTCGACAAGAACCCGGAGGCCCTCAAGCTCGCCGAGCAGATCGGCGCCGACGAGACCGTGGTGGCCGACGGGAACCACGTCGGTGAGGTGCAGGAGCTCACCGGCGGCGGCGCCACCGTGGTCTTCGACTACGTCGCCGAGCAGGGTGTCGAGCTCGAGGCCTGGCAGATGACCGGCCCCGCGGGCTACCAGTTCAACCTCGGGTACGGCGGGGAGTTCCGCGCGCCGACGCTCGATTTCGTGGCCGGCGAGAAGAACGTCATCGGCAACATCGTCGGGACCTACAACGACCTCGCCGAACTGATGGTCCTGGCGCAGGCCGGGAAGGTCACGCTGCACACGAAGCAGTACCGCTCGATCAGGCGCTCGACGCCCTGCACGACCTCGACGCCGGGAAGGTCCGCGGCCGGGCGATCCTCGTCCCGTGAGCGCCGCGCCGTAACGAAGAATCCGTTCGTTGTTGGAAGGACACCACCACATGTACGAGAAGGACGGTCAGAAGTACTTCGTCGTCGACTCCCACATGCACTTCTGGGACGCCTCGCCCGCGAACTGGGTCGAGGGCGCCGAGCAGTACGCCAAGGGGTGGATCGAGTGCTTCCACGCCTACCAGTCGCTCGGCCCGGCCGAGACCCACCAGACGATCGAGAACTTCCAGAAGGTCTCCGAGGAACAGCTCATGCGCGAGGAGTTCGAGGAGGGCCACGTCGACGTCGCGATCGCCCAGTCGACCTACCTGCGCGAGTGGTACAAGGAGGGCTTCAACACCGCGGGGCAGAACGGCTACCTCGTCGAGAAGCACCCCGAGAAGTTCCGGGTGAACTGCCGGTTCGACCCGCGCGACGGCGACGCCGGCATGCGCGAGTTCGAGGCGAACGTCGAGAAGTGGAAGCCGATCGGCGCCAAGCTCTACACCGCGGAGTGGAACGGCGACTCTCGCGGCTTCAAGCTGTCCGACCCCGAGTGCTACCGCTTCCTCGAGCGCGCCCAGGAGCTCGGGATCCGGAACATCCACATCCACAAGGGCCCGACGATCTGGCCGCTCGACAAGGACGCGTTCGACGTGTCGGACGTCGACCACGCCGCGACCGACTTCCAGGGCCTGAACTTCATCGTCGAGCACGTGGGCCTGCCGCGCATCGAGGACTTCTGCTTCATGGCGACGCAGGAGCCCAACGTCTACGCCGGCCTGTCGGTGGTGCTCGGCGGCCTCATGCACGCCCGTCCCCGCTTCTTCGCGAAGGTGATGGGCGAGCTGCTGTTCTGGGTCGGCGAGGACAAGATGACCTTCGGTTCCGACTACAACATCTGGGAACCGCGCTGGCAGATCGAGGGCCTCGTCGACTGGGACTACCCGGAGGGCGCCGACTTCGACGACTACCCGCGCCTCGGCGTCGCGGGCAAGAAGAAGATCCTCGGCCTCAACGCGGCCAAGCTCTACGACATCGAGGTGCCCGCGGAGCTGCAGCTCTCCGACGACACCCCGGCCGCTGCGGACGACGCGCAGCTCGTCGAGCGCGAGGTGGCGCAGGCATGACGGCGACCCCCGCCCCGGCCGTCGAGGAGACGGCCGGGGTGTGGGACGCGCTGCGCACCGTTCGCGACCCGGAGCTCGACGCCGACGTGGTGACGCTCGACTTCGTCGCCTCCGTCGAGGTCTCCGCCGACGAGGTCGTCGCGCACGTGCGGCTGCGCCTGCCCACCTACTTCTGCGCACCGAACTTCGCGTTCCTCATGGTCGCCGACGCCTGGGACGCGGTGTCGACGGTCCCGGGGTTGCACGACGTCGACGTGACCCTCATCGATCACTTCGCCTCCGACGCCATCAACACCGGCGTCGCCGCCCGGGCCGGGTTCGTCGGCTCGATGAACGGCACCGAGGTCGGCGAGGCGGTGGCGGAGCTCGACGAGCTGCGCCGCACGTTCACCGAGCGCGCCCTGATGGCGGGCACCGACCTCGTGGTGCGACCGCTGCTGCAGGCCGGCGCGACGCCGGAGCAGGTGGCGGCGACGACGATCGCCGAGGTCCCGCCGTCGGCCGACCTCGAGCGGCTGGTGGCCCGGCGCCGCGAGCTCGGGCTGCCCGCGGGACCCGACGATCCGGTCGTCGTCGACCCGACCGGGGTGCGGGTGGGCGTCGAGGCCCTGCCCCTGCACCTGCGTCGCGCCCGGAGCTACCAGGTGGGCGTCGACGCGAACACCAGCATCTGCCGCGGCCAGCTCGCCGCCCGCTACGGCACCTGAGCCCGGAGGAGGAGATCACGATGGCGGGCGACGACGTCCGGCTCGCGCGCGGTGCCCACCGCGACGCGGCCGCGGGACGCTGCCTCATGGAGCACGTCTCGGTGCTGGCGGGCGAGCCGTACGGACCGTGGCCGCGGTGCACGCACCCGGCGCTCGCGGCGCTGGCGGCCCTGGTCAACGACCGCGTCTCGGACGCGGCGCGGGGCGCGCTGTCGTCGCGCGCCCCGGCGCTCGCGCGGGCACGGTCGACCGACCCCGCGCTGACGTGGCGCTTCGTCGAGCACGCCGCCCGGGCCGGCTCGCGCGACGCCCGACGTCCTCGCCGCACGCCGGCTGCGGCGGGCCTGCGGGCGCAGCGCGTCCGGGAGCGCGTCCTGCCCGCGGCCCTCGTCGCGCGGCTGCCGCGCTGGGCCACGACGGCCACGGCCCTCGCGGCCGCCGACGAGCTGGTCGTCACCGTGCACGCGCTGCTCGCCGCGTCCGGTCCCGCGGGCGGCCCCGGGCGCGATCGCGCGCTGGTCGAGCTGCTCGACACCGCCCTCGCCGTCACGCTCGGCGGCCCGGTCGCGGCCGTCGGGACCCTGCTCGAGGAGGTGGGAGCATGACCGGGACCGCGCCGCGCACCGTGCGCCGCATCGGCTCGCCCGCCGCGGGCGCGCTCGCCGACCTCGCCGCGGTGTTCGAGGACCTGCAGACCGTCCTGCTCTGCTGCGAGCGCCTGATCGCCGAGCTCTCCCGCGGCGAGCCCGACCCCGTCGTCGTCGAGGGCCTGTGGACGACGGCGCTGCTGTCCTACGCCCGCTGCTTCACCCCGGGCGAGCGCGGGATGGGCCTCACCGAGGACGACGTCGGCGCTCTCGAGCTGCAGGGCGAGGTCCTGGCCTGGCACCGCATGCTGCGGCAGCTGCGCAAGCACGTCACCGACCCGGGGGTGAACCCGCGCGAGAGCTTCGAGGTCGGCGTCGCCGTCGACGCGGGCCGGCCGGTGGGCGTCGCCATCACCTCGCACCGCCAGGAGATGGTCGACGACCAAACGGTCCGCCAGACCGGGGCGCTCGCCTACGCCCTGCACCAGCGGGTCGACCGGCGCATCGCCGAGCACCAGGAGACGGTGCTGCGCGGCGCCGAGGCGCTCTCCGCCACGGAGCTCGACACCCTCGACGAGATCGAGATCAGGGAGGACGCCACCGGCGGCGGACCCGCCGCGAACGGGAACGGGGAGGGACCGTGAGCGAGATCTACAGCCCGTGGACCGTCGTGCACCTGGTGTTCGACCACCGTCCGCCCAGGGCCTGCACCCGGTGCTCGGCGAGACCGGCGACCCGTCGGTCCCGGCCGCCGAGCTGCTGCGGGCCCTCGGCATCGAGCCCGGCCAGCCCGCGCTGGGCGACGGGCACCTCGCGCGCGCGGTGCGCGAGGAGCTCCTCGGCGCTGCGCGCGCAGTACTCCCCGGTCGACCCGCGCGGCGAGGGGATCTAGAGCGGTGGCGGGCACGGTGCCGATGCGGCTCGCGCGGCTGGCGGTGCACGCGCGGACCCGCGAGCCGCTGGCGCTGCTCGTCGAGCTCGTCGACGACGGCGGGGAGGTGGTCGCGACCGACCGCTGCCTGGTCGTCAGCCTGCGGCGCCCCGCGGCCGACGTCGTCGCGGCGGGCCCGTTCCCGGTGCGCGACGACGACGAGCGGCTGACCCAGGACCTGATCGGCGACGTCGCCGCCGCGCTCGGACGGACGATCGACCACGCGGCCATCGTCGACCTCGTCGACGACCGCTTCCGCGCGCGGCTCGTCCTCGACGACGGGACGGCGGTGGTCGCCCGCCCGAGCGACGCGCTCGCCGTGGCCGTCCGCGACGCGCTGCCGGTGCTGGTCGCGCGCGAGGACCTCGACCGCGTGGGGCAGTCGTACGCGGCACTCGGCCCACCCGGGCCCGGCGAAGCGCCGCTGGTGCACGAGCAGGTCCGCGAGTGGCGGCGCGCCCTGGAGGAGGCGACGGTCGACGACTTCCGCGCGGGGAACGGCGGAGATCCCCCGGAACGCCGCTGCGGGGAATGAGACGTCGCCGCGACCTGCCGGGCGACGACCCCCCGTAGGCTCGTGACCTGCTCTTTCTCGAAGCGCCCGGCCCCGGAGGCGAGGTGGTGTGCGTGCAGCGGGACGCGAGCGAGGGCGCCGACCTGGCCCGCGCGCGTGAGCGCTTCCTCGACTCGGGCGCCCTGCCGCACGCGGGGGTGCGCGCCGAGATCGCGGCCTCGTGGGAGCGCTCGCGCCTCGCCGGGATCGACGCCACGCGCTTCGCCGTGCCCTACGTCGACGACCTCGACTTCGACGGCGGCCTCGCCCGCTGCGCCCGCCCGGTGCTCGACGACCTGTCCTCGACGCTGTCGGGCTGCGCGGTCGCGGTGGTGCTGACCGACGCCGACGGGCACATCCTCGCCCGGCGCGTCGGCGAGACCGGGCTCGCCCGCCGCCTCGACGCCATCTCCCTCGCCTCGGGGTTCAGCTACGCCGAGGAGTTCGCGGGCACGAACGGGGTCGGCACCGCGCTGTCCGACGGCGCCGCGTCGCTGGTCGTCGGGGCCGAGCACTTCACCGACCGGTTGCAGCCGTTCGCGTGCGCGGGGGCGCCGGTGCTCGGGGTCGCCGGGCCGCTCGCCGGCCTCCTCGACGTCACGTGCCTGCGCGAGCACGCGAGCGGGCTGATGCGGGTGCTGGCCGCCCGGGCGGCGTGCGACATCGCCGACGCGATGCGCGAGCGCGGCAGCGCCGGGGCGCACGCGGTGATGGCGACGTTCCGGGCGACCTGCGCGCGCCACGCCGGGCCGGTCCTCGCGATCGGGGCGCGCGGCGCGGGCGGCTCGCTCGACCAGGAGTGCGTCGTGGCCAACGGCGCCGCGCGCCACGGTCTCTCGCTCGCCGACCAGGACGCGCTCGCGGCGCTCGCGGCCGAGCGCCTCGCCGGCCGGGGGTACGGCGCGGGCGAGGAGCGGGCGCTGCTCGCCTCCGGCCCGGTGCGGCTGCTCGTCACCCCCGTGCCGCCCGCGCACCCCGTCGGCGTCGTCGTGGCCGTCGTCCCGAGCGCGAGCACCCTGCGCCTGGCCCCGACCGGCGGGGGCGCCCGCGGTCGTGACGCCGCGCCGCGACCCCGTCCGGGCTCGCCGGTTCCTCGGCGGCGTGGCGCTCGGCCGCCGCCGCACTGCGCGCCGCGGCCACCGAGCGGCGCCCCGTCGCCGTGCTCGGCGAGGCCGGCGTCGGCAAGACCGCGGCGGTGCGGGCGGTCCACGACGAGACGCGGCCCGACGCGCGCTGGGTCGTCGTCGACGCGGCGGCCGAGGGGACCGCGCCGCGGGCGAGCTCGCCGCCCTGCCCGTCCTGCTCACCGACGCCGCGGCGACCGTGGTGGTCCGCGGGCTCGACGCGGCGGGCGCCGCGACGGGGGACGCGCTCGCCGAGCTGGTCGAGGACGCGCCCGCGTCGTGGTGGGTGGTCGGACTGGTCACCGGCGCCGCGACGACGAGCCCCGCCGCGCTCCCCGGCCCGCCGGTGGCCGTCGCGCCGCTGCGGCGCCGCCCCGGCGACGTCGACGACCTCGTCCCGGTGCTGCTCGACCGCCTCGCGCCCGGACGCGGGCTGCGCTGCGCCGCCGCGACGTCGGCGCGGCTCGCGGGCGGGCGCTGGCCGGGCAACGTCCGCGAGCTGGCGGCCGTGCTCCGGGTGGCGGCCCCCGCGGCGGCGGCCCGGGCGTCCACGGTGATAGAACCGGGCGACCTGCCCGCCGACCACGCCGCGCAGGGCCCGCGCCGCCGCCTCTCACCGCTCGAGACCGCCGAGCGCGACCTCATCGTCTCGGCGCTGCTCGACGCCGGCGGGAACCGGGTGGTCGCGGCGGCGGCGCTCGGGATGGGCCGCACGACGCTCTACCGCCGGCTGCGGGCGTTCGGTCTCACCGACGTCGGGCGCTGAGCTCCTCAGGCGCTCGCCCACGCCTCCCGCGCGGAGGCCGACACCGACAGCACGGCGTCGACGAGCTCGTCGCGGTCGACCGCGAGGCGGCGCGAGGAGCAGGAGAGCCCGATCGCCACCGTCGAGGTCCCGGACGGGGAGGTCACGGGGGCGGCGAGCGTGGCGAAGTCGTGGGCGAACTCCCCGTCGTCGACCGCCCAGCCGCGCAGCCGGACGTCGTCGACCACGCGGCGCAGCCCGGCGACGGTGGTGACCGTCCGCGGGGTCAGCGCGGCGAGCGGCTCGCTCTCGACCGCCTCGCGGTAGGCGCACGACGCGGCCAGCAGCACGCGCGTGAGGCCCAGGGCGTGCGCGCACCGCCGGGGGATGTGCTCGCCGAGCCCCGGGACGCGGGCGAGTCCCCGGTGCCCGCGGGCGTCGCAGACCGTGGCGACGACGGAGCCCGAGCGGCGCACGAGGTAGGTGCGCTGCCGGGTCAGGCGGTACAGGTCGGTGACCGACTGCGCGAGCAGCGAGCCCGGGGCGGCGTCGCCGGGCGCGAGATCGGCCGGCTCGTGGTCCCCGACCGCGGCGGCACCGCTGCCCCAGCTGCCCCACGGCGGCGCGTCGGACAGCCGGATGCGCCCGTCGTCGGTCCGCTCGGCGTAGCCCGCGCTGCACAGGGTGTTGGCCATGTACCGCGCGGTCGCCGCGCTCTTGCCCAGCGCGAGCGCGAGCTCGGCGGGGACCAGGCCCGCGGGGTGGTCGCCGAGCAGGCGCAGCGCGCGCAGCACCGCGGCGGCGGTCTTCAACGACCGCGTGCCCGTCCCCGCGCGTGCACCGCTCATGGGACGAACGCTAGTGGGCCGCGGCGCCCGGCGACTGTTCCGATGTGGGACGGCCGCCACGGGCCCGCGTCGGGGTACCCCGGGGAAACCCCCGGGTCGGGCACGGAGGGAGTGCCCCGTTCGTTGGGCCAGTGTCGGGAGGTGCCGGCGCGGTCCCCGCGACCCGGGGACCGTGGGCGCCGCCCGAGGACCGCTACGAGGAGGAACCGAGATGACCACACTGACCCGCTCGCGCCAGAACCGGGTGATCGCCGGGGTCTGCGCCGGTCTGGGGGAGCGCTTCGGCCTCTCCGCCGGCGTCGTCCGCGTGTTGTTCGTGCTGTCGTGCCTGCTGCCGGGCCCGCAGTTCGTCATCTACATCGCGCTGTGGATCATCATGCCGCAGCGCTGACCTCAGGTTCTCAGGCAAAGGAAAGGTAAAACTCAGCCTCCGTGTCCGGTTCGCCCGGATGCTCGGTGGTGACGGCGACGACGTCACACCCGGAGGAGGACCCGATGAGCACCTTGCCCGACCCCGTGACGAGCGGGAGGGACGCCCGCTCTCCGAGAGCGAACGCGCGGTCCTCGACCACATCGCCGGGAGCGAGAACGCCGGCGACCCCGGGTTCGTGTCACGCCTGCGTGAACGACCCGGGGAGCCGGCCGGCGTGGCCGGGATGCCGCCCGAGCGGATCGAGACCCGCCGCGAGGCCCTGGCCAGGGCCCGCCGCCGCGACCTGGTCATCCAGGGCGCCGTGGTCGTCGGGCTCGCCGCGCTCCTGCTGCCCGCGGCCTGGTTCGTCGCCGCCGTCGTGACCCTCGTGCTGCTCGGCGTCCCGCTGGTCCTGGTCGGACTGGCGTGGCGCGAGGCGCGCGACCCGAAGCAGGAGGTGCCACCGTGGAGATGATCGTCATGGCGATCGTGCTGCTCGCCGTCGTCCTGCTGGGCGTCGGCGGCGCGGCCGTCCAGTTCGTCCAGCAGTACCAGCGCGGCGTCGTGCTGCGGTTCGGGCGGCTGCTGCCGTCGGTCCGCGAGCCCGGGCTGCGGGTGATCGTGCCGTTCGCCGACCGCATGACCAAGGTGCCGGTGCACACGACCGTGCTGCCCGTGCCCTCGCAGAACGCCATCACGCGCGACAACGTCACCATCGGCGTCGACGCCGTCGTCTACTTCAAGGTCACCGACCCGGAGCGGGCCGTGGTCAACGTCGACGACTACCTCGGCGCGACCTCGCAGGTGGCCCAGACCTCGATGCGCTCGGTCATCGGGCGCGCCGACCTCGACACGCTGCTCTCCGACCGCGAGCAGATCAACGCCGAGCTGCGTGCGGTGATCGACGCGCCCACCGAGGACTGGGGCGTGACCATCGACCGCGTCGAGATCCGCGACATCGCCCTCCCCGAGGGCATGCGCCGCTCGATGTCGCGCCAGGCCGAGGCCGAGCGCGACCGCCGCGCCCGCGTCATCGCCGCCGAGGGCGAGCTCGAGGCGTCGCGGAAGCTCACCGAGGCCTCCGAGCGGATGAGCGCCTCGCCGGGCGCGCTGCAGCTGCGGCTGCTGCAGACCGTCACCGACGTCGCGTCCGACAAGAACAGCACGCTGGTCATGCCCCTGCCGGTGGAGCTGCTGCGCTTCTTCGACAGCGGGGGCACCCCGGCCGCCGGCGGTACCGGGTCGGCCGACGTCCCTGCCACCCGGACCCCCGCCGAGGGGGACCGCGACGCGATCGCGGCGATCGACCGCGCCGCCCGGGAAGCTCTCCCGGCGGGTGAGCCGGAGCCGGTGCCGGCCTCGGCCGGGACGAACGGGGTCACCACAGGTTCCCCGGCAGATCGTCCGTGAGGTCGGCGAGCTGACCACGGGTCGTCGCGGCGTAGGCCGCGGCGACCCGTTCGTCGTACTCCGCGATCGACAGCCGGCCCTGGCTCATGGCGCGCTGCAGGCGCTCGACGGTGAGCTCGCGCTCGGCGTCGGAGGCCCGGACGTCTCGTGACACGCCCCATCATCACCCCCGGCGGACGGGGTGAGGGTGAGCGCCGCGGCGGGCATCCTGGGCCGGGGCCGACGACGTGGCCGGCCCGTCGACGCCCAGGAGGGCCGATGAGCTCGACCACCCCGCCGTCCGGTCCGTCGCCGCTCTCGGCGCGCGAGCGCCTGGCGCTGGAGACGATGGTGCACCACGAGTGCCGCCACGACCCGGCGTTCGTCGCGCGCCTGACGACCTGGGCGCCCCAGGACGAGGTCCCGGCCCGTCGGCGCCGCGACGCCGGGGCGTTCGTCGTCGTCGTCGCCGCGCTGGTGGTCCAGGCGGTGCTCGTCGGGCTCGCGCTCGCCGGGCTGGTGGCCCTCGCCGCCGCCGGAGTGGTGCTGATGCTCGTCGCGCCGGTCGCCCTCGTGGTGTGGGCTCGGCGCCGGTCGTCGGGCTGACGCTCGCCGGCCCAGGAGCGCCAGGCCCCGACGCTCAGAGCTTCGCGAGCGCCTTGCGGATGCGCTGGGGCGACACCGGGCCCGCCGTGCCGATCTCCTGGGCGAACGAGGAGACGCGCAGCTCCTCGACCATCCAGCCGACGGCGTCGTAGGCGTCGCGGTCGAACGTGCGCGGCTCGCCCGCGGCCTGCGCGCGACGCTGCCGGTACTCGCCGCCGACCTCGTCGACCGCCGCCGTCAGCTCGGCGTCGCGGCGGGGCGCGGTGGGCAGCTTGTCGAGGCGCGCGGCCGCCGCCCGCAGGTAGCGCGCGACGTCGGCGAGGCGGGCGACGCCGACCCGGGAGACGAACCGCCCGCCGACCAGGGCGCGCAGCTGCTCGCGGACGTCGTCGAGCGACGCCTCCAGCATCCCCGAACCGGGCCGGGCCGCGACCTCGTCGAGGGCGAGCCGGACGCGGGCCGCCGCGTCGAGGACGGTCTCGACGCGCGAGAGCGTCTCGGCGCCGCGGCGGCGGGCAGGCGGGCGGCGACGTGGTCGCGCAGCGCGGCGAACGCGTCGGGGCTCCAGGCGGGCCCGCCGCCCGTGCCGACGAGGGCGTCGACCGACGCGACGACGCAGTCGTCGACCAGCGCCTCCGGGTCGGCGTACCCGGTCTCGGCGAGCGCGCCGCGCAGCCGCAGGCGGGCGCGGTTGTCGAGCGAGCGGACCAGCGCCTTCGCGGGCGAGGACACGCCGCGGAGCAGCAGCCGCCGGGTGCCGGCCCGCATCGCGTCCCGGGCCTCCAGCGCGGAGTCGAACACCCCGACACCCACCGTCGAGCCCTCGTCGACCAGCGCGAGGTGGGCGGTCACGGTGCCGCCGCTGCGCTGCTGCTCGCGCGTCCGGGGGAGCTCGCCGATCTCGTCGAACGAGCGCAGCCCGCGCCGCTCGAGCCCGTCGGCGACCCGCGCCACCGCCGCCTTCGTCGCGGCGGCGTGCTTGCGGCGCAGCGCGCCGAGGTCGGGGCCCTCGCCGACGGTCCGGCCCCGGTCGTCGACGACCCGGAACGTCAGCCGCAGGTGCGCGGGCAGGCCCGCGACGTGCCACGCGTCGGTGGGCACGTCGAGCCCCGACAGGCGCCTGACCGTCTGCGACACCGCGGTCAGCAGCGGCTCGCCCTCGCCGGGACGCCCGTCGGCCTGCATCCGCGCGAGCACCGCGCGGGCCGAGTCGGGCGCGGGGACCAGGCTGCGGCGCAGGTTCTTGGGCAGCGACCGCACCAGCGACGTCAGCAGCTCCTCGCGCAGCCCCGGGACCTGCCAGGCGAGGTCCTCGGCGCGGACCTGGCCGAGCACGGCGAGCGGCACGCTGACCGTGACCCCGTCGGTCTCCTCGCCGGGGGTGAACGCGTAGGACAGGGGCAGCGTCAGGCCGCCGGAGGTCCACGTGTCGGGGTAGGCCTCCGGGTCGGGGGCCTGCCCCGCGAGCAGGGTGGCCTCGTCGAGGTCGAGCCGGTGCGCGTCGCGGCGGGAGGCCTTCTGCCACCACCGGTCGAAGTGGCGCACCGAGACGACGTCGGCGGGGACACGGGCGTCGAAGAAGGCGTACAGCGTCTCGTCGTCGACGACGAGCTCGCGGCGCGCCCGCCGCTCCATCTCCTCGACGCACTGCTTCGTCGCGGTGTTGCGGGCGACGAACGCGTGCCGGGTGTTCCACTCGCCCTCGACGAGGGCATGGCGGACGAACAGCTCGCGGGCGGCCTCGGGGTCGACGCGCCCGTAGTCGACGGTGCGGTCCATCGCGAGCGGCACGCCGAACAGGCTGACGCGCTCGGTGGCGACGGCCGACCCGCGGCGCTTCGACCAGTGCGGCTCGGAGTAGGTGCGGGTGACGAGGTCGCCCGCGGCGGCCTCGGCCCACGCCGGGTCGATGCCGGCGACCGTGCGGGCCCACAACCGGGAGGTCTCGACGATCTCCGCGGCCATGACGAACGTCGGGGGCCGCTTCGCGAGCGAGGACCCGGGCCAGATCGCGAACCGCGCCCCGCGGCTGCCCTCGTACTCGGTGATCGGCCGACGCTTCGGCTTGGGCGCCCCCTGCTTCGGCTTCGGCGGCTCCATCGCGAGCCCGAGCTGGGAGAGCAGGCCGGAGAGCAGGGCCTGGTGGACGCGGTCAGCGACGTCCTTGGTGATCTCCTGGCCCGGCTCGTTGCGGGTCAGCCCGAGCTCGTCGGCGAGCTGGCGCAGCTGCGCGGCGAGGTCCTGCCACTCGCGGATGCGCAGGAAGTTGAGGTACTCCGCGGCGCACTGCTTGCGGAACCGGTTGCCCGAGAGCTCGCGGCGCGACGAGCGCACGTGCTCCCACAGGTGCAGCCACGACAGGAAGTCCGAGCGCGGGTCGGTGAACCGCGCGTGCGCGGCGTCGGCCTCGGCGGCCTTCTCCGCAGGCCGCTCGCGCGGGTCCTGCGCCGACAGGCCGGCGGCGATCACCGTGACCTCGTGCAGGCAACCGAGATCGTCGGCCTCGAGGACCATGCGCCCGATGCGCGGGTCGACGGGCAGCCGGGCGAGGTTGCGCCCGACGTCGGTGAGCCGGGTCGCGTCGCCGTCGACCACCGCGCCCAGCTCGACGAGCAGCCGGACCCCGTCGCGGACCGCGGCCCGCTCGGGCGGGTCGACGAACGGGAACTCCTCGACCGGGCCGAGCTTCGCCCCGGCCATCTGCAGGATCACCGAGGCGAGGTTGGTGCGCTGGATCTCGGGGTCGGTGAACTCGGGGCGGGCGTCGAAGTCGTCCTCGGCGAACAGGCGGATGCAGATGCCGTCGGCGACGCGCCCGCAGCGCCCGGCGCGCTGGGTGGCGCTCGCCTGCGAGATCTTCTCGATGGGCAGGCGCTGGACCTTGGTGCGCTGGCTGTAGCGCGAGATGCGCGCGAGGCCCGGGTCGACGACGTAGCGGATGCCCGGCACGGTCAGCGAGGTCTCGGCGACGTTCGTCGCGAGCACGATGCGACGCCGGTTCGCCGCGCCCGGTTCGAACACCCGGTGCTGCTCGGCGGCCGAGAGCCGCGCGTAGAGGGGAGGACGTCGAGCGGGTCGGTCGGGCCGGCGCTCGAGGGCGTTCAGCGCGTCGGCGGCGTCGCGGATCTCGCGCTCGCCCGACAGGAACACGAGGACGTCGCCGCCCGCCGGCTCGCGCCGCAGCTCCTCGACGGCGGCGACGATGCCGTCGACCTGGTCGAGCCCGTTCGCACCGTCCTGTCCCGTCGCTCCGCTCGCCCAGGTGGCGTCGGTCAGCGGCCGGTAGCGGACCTCGACCGGGTAGGTCCGGCCGCTGACCTCGACCACCGGGGCGTCGTCGAACAGCGCCGAGAACCGGGCGGGGTCGATGGTGGCCGAGGTGACGACGACCTTGAGGTCGGGGCGGCGGGGGAGCAGCTGAGCGAGGTAGCCGAGCAGGAAGTCGATGTTGAGGCTGCGCTCGTGGGCCTCGTCGATGATGAGGGTGTCGTAGCGGCGCAGCAGGCGGTCCTGCTGGATCTCGGCGAGCAGGATGCCGTCGGTCATGAGCTTGACCAGCGTGTCCTCGCTCGCCCGGCTGGTGAAGCGGACCTGGTAGCCGACGACGTCGCTGTCGGCGGTGCCCAGCTCCTCGGCGACCCGCTCGGCGACCGTGCGCGCGGCGATGCGCCGGGGCTGGGTGTGCCCGATGGTGCCCAGCACGCCGCGGCCGAGCTCGAGGGCGATCTTGGGGAGCTGCGTGGTCTTGCCCGACCCGGTCTCGCCCGCCACGACGACGACCTGGTGGTGCTCGAGGGCCTCGCGGATGTCGGCGACGCGCTCGGTGATGGGCAACTCGGGCGGGTACGACACCACGGGCACCGACGCGCGCCGTCGCTCCAGGCGCGCCTCGGCCGCCTCGACTTCGCGGGTGAGGGTCGCCAGCGTCCCAGCCCGCTGGTCCTCGTCGGCGATCCTGCGGGTGCCGTCGATGCGCCGGGCCAGCCGGTGCGCGTCGGCACCGCCGAGGTCGCGCACCCGCGCGGTGAGGTCGCGGGTGACGTCGTCGGCGGTCGAGGGATCGATGGTCGAGGAGGTCACGATGTCCTGGGTGTCCCCATTGTCCCCCGACGCGCCACCCGGTTCTCGCCGCGGCGGGTCACCAGGGCACGGTGCCGCCGCGCCAGTCGAGGAAGCGCAGGCCCGGCTCGCCCGCCGCGGCGGTCACGGTGTCGACGACCCCGGGGACGCTCTCCTCGATCGGCACGGTCGCCGAGGAGCCCCCGAGGTCGGTCGCGACGTGGCCGGGATTGACCAGCAGCAGCGTGCGCGGGTCGTCGGCGTGCCGGGCGGCGAACGAGCGCATGAGCTGGTTGAGCGCCGACTTGCTCGCCCGGTAGAGCTCCTGCCCGCCGCGGGTGTTGAAGGAGACGCTGCCCTGCCGCGACGACATCACCGCGATCGTGCCGCTGGTGGGGACGAGGTCGGCGAACGCCTCGACGAAGCGCACCGGGGCGTAGGCGTTGGTGGTCATCACCTCGACGAACGTCTCCTGCGCCACCTCGCCGATCGGCACGTCGCCGCGGGTGATCGCGCCGTTGACGAACAGCAGGTCGAGCCGCTCGCCGCGCAGCCGCTCGTGCAGCGCCGCAACCTGCTCGTCGACCGTCAGGTCGACGGTCTCGACGGCGATGCGCCCGTCGGCCTGCTCGGCCCGGTCGTGCAGCGCGGTGCGCGCCGTGCCGCGCACGGTGGCGATCACCCGCCAGCCGCGGTCGGCGAACTCGCCGGCGAGGGCGAGGCCGAGGCCCCGCGAGGCGCCGACGAGCAGGACGGTCTTCTCGGTCATCGGGTTCCTCCCGTGGTCGTGGCGTGGACGGCGGACGGTACGAGCACGTCGGTGCACCACCGTCGGAACGTGGTCGGGCTCGCGGTGGCCGCGCTGCGCGGCACGCCCGCGTCGAGCCCCGACTCCTTCGCCCGCATCATGTCGACCCGCCCCGCGACGAACGCCTCGCCGAGTCCCGCACCGGTCATCGCCGCGGCGAGCTCGTCGAAGGTCTGCCGCTCGTAGCGCACCGGCCGTCCGAGCACCTCGGACAGCACCGCGACCATGTCGCGGGCCGAGAGGTCCTCGGGGCCCAGGACCGGGACCTCGCCGACCCCGGTCCACGACCGGTCGAGCAGCAGCTCGGCGCCCGCGGCCGCGATGTCGCGGGTCGCCGCGATCGGGGCCCGGCGGTCGGGCGCCGCGGTCCCGGTGAACAGGCCGTGGTCGCGGATCGGGACGACCTGGCGCAGCACGTTGTCCATGAACGACGGGTTGGCCAGTGCGCGGTAGGCGCTGCCCGTCGCGGCGAGGAGGTCGTCGGCGGCCAGCGAGGCGGTGACGAACCCGGCGCGGTCCGCGACGGGCGTGCCGCGCCCGAGCGCGGAGACACCGACGACGTGCCCGACGCCACGGGCGGTCAGGGCCGCCGCGCCGGCGCGGGTGAACCCGGAGAAGGCGGCCTCGAGGCTCGCCGCCGTCGGGTCGGGCGGGATCACCCAGAACACCGCGTCGGCGCCGGCGAACGCGCGGTCGACGACCTCCGGGTCGCCGTGCGAGCCGGTGACCACCTCGACCCGGTCGCGGACGGTCTCGGGCAGGCGCGCGGGGTCGCGGACGACGACGCGGAGGTCCTCACCGGCCCGGTCGAGCAGCGCGGCCAGGACCTGGCCGCCGATGTCGCCCGTGGGCGCCGTGATCACGATCATGGTGCTGATGCTCCGCCCGCCCCGGCGCGATCGTCCAATACCTCTCCTGCGGGATTGATACCGTTCGGGCATGGATCTGGACCTCCGCAAGCTGCGCTACTTCGCCGCGGTCGCGGAGCACCGCCACTTCGGCCGGGCCGCCGCGCAGCTCTACATCGCCCAGCCGGTGCTGAGCCGGCAGATCCGCGCGCTCGAGCAGGAGCTCGGCACCACGCTGCTCGTCCGCACCACCCGCAGCGTCGAGCTCACGGCCGCGGGCGAGCAGCTCCGCGAGGAGGCGCGCGGGGTGTTCGGCGTCGTCGACACCGCCGTCCGTCGCGTCCTCGAGGTCGAGCGCGGGGTCGAACGGCTGGTGGTCGGGTTCGCCCCGGGGCTCCACGTCTCCGACACGGTGCGAGCGTTCGGCGCCGTCCGTCCCGAGGTCGCGGTCGACCTGCTGCAGCTGCGCTGGTGGGACCAGGACGCGCCGCTGCGCGACGGCCGGGTCGACGTCGGGCACCTCCGGCAGCCGTTCGACGACACCGGGCTCCGCACGATCCCGATCGGCCGCGAGCCCCGGGTCGCCTGCCTGTCCCGGCACCACCACCCCCTCGCCGGCCTCCCCGAGCTCGCCTGCGCCGACCTCGAGGGCCACACGCTCCTGAACGCCGAGGTCCGCCGGACCGCCACGCTGGAGGAGAAGTTCGAGCTGATCGCCGCGGGCTACGGGATCGCGCTGGTGCCGCGCAGCGTCGCCGAGGCCTACTCCCGACCCGACGTCGTCGCCCGGCCGCTGACCGACGGCGAGGTCCTCGAGACGTGCGTCGCCGTCGCTGCCGACCGGCGCGAGCGGCGGGTGCTCGAGTTCGTCGACCTCGCGGTCGAGACGTTGCGGGCGCAGCGACCGGTCAGTCCAGCGCGAGCTTGAACCCGACGTGGCTCGCGGCGAAGCCCAGCCGCTCGTAGAACCGGTGGGCGTCGGGGCGCTCGTTCGCGCTCGTCAGCTGCACGAGGGCGCACCCCGGTCGCGGGCCTCGTCCACGGCCCAGCGCACCAGCCGCGAGCCGAGCCCGCAGCCCTGCAGCTCGGCCGCCACGTGGACGGCCTCGAGCTGGGAGCGCCACGCCCCGCGGCGCGCGAAGCCCGGGACCAGAGTGCGCTGCAGCGTCGCGACGGGCACGCCGGCGCCCTCGCGGACGACCACGACGAGGAGCTGGTGCGGGTCGGCGTCGATCGCGGCGAACGCCTCCTCGTAGTCGCCGAGGTCGCCGTCGCCGGAGTCGCCGCGCGCCGCCGACACCGGGTCGGCGCCGACGAGGGCGGCGAGGCCGGGGACGTCGCCCCGCCGCGCCCGGCGCAGCACCAGCCGCTCGCGTCCCAGGTCCCAGGTCTGCTCGTGCACGGCGCCACCCTGCCCGAGCGCGGAACGATCTCACGAGTGGGTGACCGCGTCGTGGGTAGCCTCTCCCGTTCGCCCGTCCACCACCTCCAGGGGGTCATCCCGCCATGGCGCACCTCACCGAGGACCGACCGGCGACGCGCTCGTCGGATCCCGTCCTGCTCGCGCTGCGGGTCACCGCCGTGCTCACCGTCGTCAACCTGCTCTGGCAGTTCGTCACGGCGGGGGAGCTCATCGGCCCGCTCGGCGACGAGTCGTGGGAGTCGCTGCACGCCGTCGGCGCGATCGTGCTGCACGTCGTGTCGGGACTCGCGATGCTCGCGGCCGCGGCGACCTGGCGGCTGCGGGGCGCGCCGGCGTGGCCCGCGGTGCTCGCGGCGGTCGTGTTCGTCCTGACCTTCGTGCAGGCCTACTTCGGCGGCGGGCAGACGCTCTGGATCCACGTGCCGGGCGCGATGATCCTCACCGTCGGCGCGGTGTGGCTCGCGGTCTGGTCGTTCCTCCCGCGGCACGCGCCCGGACATGACCGCCCCTCGCGGTCACGCGGCCCGGTCGGACGGGTGGCGATGCGCGCCGCGCACGAGCTCCTGCGCACCGCGCCGAGCCGCTCGCGGGCCGGCTCGTCCACCCGGGGCGGCTCCCGTGGTTCCGTCGCGTGCCCAGCAGGCCGCTCCCGGCGCGGCTGCGTTCACCGGCGACGCCGTGGGCGCCGGGGCCCGGAGCGGTCCCCGACGAGCTGCGCACGCAGCCGGGCGTCGGGCGGGTGCCCGAGCACGAGGACGCGGCGGCCCGGGAGCGCCCGCTGCACTCGTTCTTCGCGCTGCACGCCGACGCGGTCGCGGTCGTGGCCGGCCACCTGTGGCCCGCGCTGCTGTCGGTCGCGCCCCGGCTGGTGCGGTCGACGGCGGCCCTCGTCGGCTCCCGCTCGAGCCGGTGGCTCCCGGGCCCCCGCCGACGCCCGACGCGCTCGCGGCCGCCCTGCGCCAGGAGGCGGCACGGCTCGGGATCTCGGCGATCGGCGTCACGCGGTACGACCCGCGCTACCAGTTCGCGGAGTACGCCGGCGGCCCCGAGGTCGGCGACCGAGTGATCGTCTGCATCCTCGAGCAGAACTACGAGGCGACCCAGCGCATCCCGGCCGAGCGCTCCGAGCAGGCCGCCCTCTCGACCTATGCGCAGCTGCAGGACCGGCTCGTGGTCCTCACGCGCTGGCTGCACGCCCGCGGCCACACCGCCCGGGCCGAGCACTACATCGGCGAGTCCATGTTCATCCACTACGCCGTGGCGGCGGGCCTCGGCCAGCTCGGGCTCAACGGGCAGCTGCTCACCCCGCACGCGGGCTCCCGGTGCCGGATCAACGTCATCCACACCGACGCACCGCTGCCGTTCGACGAGCCCGTCGACTTCGGGATCGAGGGCGTCTGCGACCGCTGCCAGGCGTGCGTGCGGCGCTGCCCGGTCGGGGCGATCCCGGCCGTGCGCCGCGAGCACCGGGGCGTGGTCAAGGCGAAGCTGAACACCAAGCGCTGCCTGCCGATCGTGACGCAGGCCGCGGGCTGCTCGGTGTGCATGAAGGTCTGCCCGGTCCAGGCCTACGGGCTGCCGGCGGTGATCGAGGAGTACGAGCGCTCGGGGAGCATCCTCGGGACGCACACCGACGCGCTCGAGGGCTACGACTGGCCGCTCGACGGCCGGCACGACCCGCCCGGGGAGACGCCGCGGGTGCCCGACGAGGTGGTGCGCCCGCCGGGGTACGCGTTCGATCCCCGGCGCACCGAGCCGCCCGCGGGCTACCCCGTGCTGGGGTGAGCCCGCTCGTTCAGCCCCGGCGGCGTGAGCTGATCACGCCGGTGTCGAAGCCGGCGAGGTGCAGCCCGCCGTGGAAGCGGGCGTGCTCGACCTTGAGGCAGCGGTCCATGACGACCGTCAGACCGGCCTCCTCGCCGCGGTGCGCGAGCGCCTCGTCCCACAGGCCGAACTGCAGCCACCAGGCCTTCGCCCCGACATGGATCGTGTCGTCGAGGACGCCCGACAGGTCCTCGGGGCGGCGGAACACGTCGACCAGGTCGGGGACCACCGGCAGCTCGTCGAGCGACGGCCACACCGGCTTCCCGAGGATCTCGGTGGCGTTCGGGTTGACGAAGTAGAGCTCGAAGCCGGTCGAGCCGAGCAGGTAGGTCGCGACGAAGTTCGACGCGCGCGCGGGGTTGGCCGACGCGCCGACCATCGCGACCGTGCGGGTGCGCCGCAGCAGCTCCTGGCGCTCGACCGAGCTCGGGTTCTGCCAGCTCACTTCGTCGCCTCCGTCAGGGCCTGGTCGAGGTCCCAGATGATGTCGTCGGCGTCCTCGATGCCGACGCTGATCCGGACGAGGTCGGGCGGGACGCCGCCGTCGCGCAGCTGCTGCTCGGTGAGCTGCTGGTGGGTGGTGGACGCGGGGTGGATGACGAGGGTGCGGGCGTCGCCGATGTTCGCGAGGTGCGAGCACATCTGCACCGACTCGATGAATCGGCGTCCCGCCTCGCGCCCGCCCCGCACCCCGAAGCTGAAGACCGCGCCGGGCCCCAGCGGCAGGTAGCGCCGCGCGCGCACGTGGTGCGGGTGCGAGGGCAGCCCGGCGTACTGCACCCACGCCACGCGGTCGTCGGCGTCGAGCCACTCGGCGACCGCGCGGGCGTTCGCGATGTGCGACTCCATGCGCTGCGGCAGCGTCTCGACGCCCTGCAGCAGCAGGAACGCCGAGTGCGCCGAGAGCGTGGCGCCGACGTCGCGCAGCTGCTCGGAGCGCAGCTTGGTGAGGAAGCCGAACTCCTGGAAGTTCCCCCACCAGCTCAGGCCGCCGTAGGAGGGGATCGGCTCGGTCATCTGCGGGAAGTTGCCGTTGCCCCAGTCGAAGCGGCCCGACTCGAGGACGACGCCGCCGAGGGTCGTGCCGTGCCCGCCGAGGAACTTCGTCGCCGAGTGGATGACGATGTCGGCGCCGTGCTCCATCGGCCGGCACAGGTAGGGCGTGGCCATCGTCGCGTCGATGATCAGCGGCAGGCCCGCGTCGTGGGCGACCTCGGCGAGCCCGGCGACGTCGGTGACCTCGCCCGAGGGGTTCGCGACGATCTCGGCGAACACGAAGCGGGTCTTCTCGGTGATCGCGGCGCGGAAGTCGGCGGGGTCGTGCGAGGCGACGAACGTGGTGTCGACGCCGAAGCGCCGCAGCGTCACGTCGAGCTGGGTGACCGTGCCGCCGTAGAGCGCGGCCGCGGCGACGACGTGGTCGCCCGCCCCCGCGAGGCAGGCGAAGGTGAGGAACTCCGCGGCCTGGCCCGAGCTCGTGGCGACCGCGCCGAGCGCCCCCTCGAGGCTCGCCAGCCGCTCCTCGAGGGCGGCGACCGTCGGGTTGGCGATGCGGCTGTAGATGTTGCCGTACTTCTGCAGGGCGAACAGGTTCGCGGCGTCCGCGGTGTCGGAGAAGACGAAGCTCGTCGTCTGGTAGATCGGCACCGCCCGCGCGCCGGTCGCCTCGTCGGGCACCGCGCCCGCGTGGACCGCCCGCGTCCGGAAGCCCCAGGAACGTCCGGCGCGCTCGCTGGGCTGACCGTGCTCCTGCTGATCGCTCACGCCGGCGTGCTACACCGGCCGGGGGCCGCCCGCCCGCGCCGGAGACACACCGGAGGTACGCGCCCGCCCCCGCCTTCCCCCCGAGCACGAGGAACAGCACCTCGCAGGCCGCGATCGCCACCGAGATCGCGAGGGAGATCACGCCCACCAGCGGGGAGAACACGATGAGGAACAGCGACGCCGGGACGGAGAAGAGCTCGACGAGCAGGACCAGGCCGCTGATCACCGTCAGGACGATGCGCGCCCAGTTGCGGCCGCCGCGGAAGTGCAGCGCCAGGTAGACGCCGACCGCGCCGCCGACGAGGGCGACGAGGATGCCGAAGATCGACACACCGAGGCCGCCGAGGTCGCCGGAGCTCAGCCCCGTCAGCAGCATCGCGACGACGTTGAGCGGGACCGGCACGAGCCACACGAGGAACGCGCGCCGGACGGCGTCGGGCACCGGTCCCGGGAGGGGGACGCCGTTCACCCCCGGCGGGATCAGGGGGTTGCCGGCGCCTGCCCCGCCCGGGGGCGGACCGGCCGGTGGCGGCGCGCCGGGGCCGCCCGGTGCCGGAGTGGGAGGACCCGGGTGGTGGCGGTCGGTCGGTGCGCTCGCTCGCCACGGGTCGGCGCCCGGTGCGGGGCGGGCCCGGGATCGGCGGCGGCCCTCCTGGGCACTTGGTGACCGGGCGTCCCGGACGGCGGCGTCGCGCGGGGCGGTGGGCCGTACGGCCCGGGCCGGTACGGCGGGGGGCCCTGGGGCGGGGGGCCCGCCGGCGCGGGGCCCCGTCCGTGCGGCGGCATCCCGCCGGGCGGTGTCGGGTAGGGCGAGCCGGGTCCGCCTCGACGGGGCGTCGGCCGTACGGAGGGTTGGGCGCGCTCACGCGCTCACCGTAAATGAGCGTGGAGCCGACTCGCTGGGCTGTTCGAGTGAGTGACGGGAATGGAGCTAGGCGGTCACTCTCACTCTGAGTAATTTCTGTCGACAACGGCGAGCGGGACCACCGACGCCCACGGCGGTCGATGATGTTCTCGAGTGCCCGCCATGCAGTGGTACGTGAAGGTGCTCCGCGAGTACGCGAACTTCGAGGGCCGCGCCCGGCGCACCGAGTACTGGATGTTCCAGCTGTTCAACGTGCTCGCTCTGGTCGTCGCGATGATCGTCGACGTGACCATCGGCGTGGCGCTCCAGTTCCCCGTGCCGGTCCTGACGATCGCGTACTCGCTCGCGACGATGGTGCCGCCGTGGATCGCCGTCGCGATCCGCAGAGCCGGCCGACACCGACCGGTCGGGCTGGTGGCTCTGCTCGCCTCGTGCCGTTCGGCGGCATCGTCATCCTGGTGTTCGACTGGCATGGACAGTCGACGCCAGCTCGGCGAGCAGGTACTGGTTCTCAGCCAGCGAACCCGAAGGCCGGCGGGCCTTGAGGTAGTCCAGGTGCGGTCGAGCGCCCGCCTCGTCGCCGACCGGGCCCGACCATGCGCTCGTTCTGGAACTGCGTCATCTGCTGCTGGAAGCCGCGCCCGATCGCCGACGGTGCCGGTCCCGACGGGTCGCCCCGACGTCGACCGACGCTCGGCGGTGTCGGAGCAGCGGTTGCCGAGCTTGTCGAGCTTGCGCGACACCGCGAACCCGGGCAGGTCGGTGGGCACGACGATCTGGCTCATGCCCCGGGCGCCCGGCTCGTCGGAGGTGCGGGCGAGCAGGCACAGCCAGTCGGCCTGGACGCCGTTGGTCGACGGCGCCGTTGAGAACCCCAGTCGGCGTCGCGGACCGCGTCGACGCGTCGCAGCGCCGCACGGCGCCGGCGTCCGGCTCGGTCACGCCGATCGCGGTGACCATCTCGCCGTGGATCGCCGGCGCGCACCAGCCAGGCCTCGCTGCCGGCGGTCGCGACGGCGTCGCCATGTCGGTCTGGACGGCGATCGCCATGCCGACACCGGCCGCGTCGGCCCGCCCGATCTCCTCGGCGAGCACGACGGAGAACAGGTGGTCGGCCCACCACCGCCGCGCCGCCGGGTCGACGAGCAGGTGGGCGCACCCACGCCCGGGCTGCGATGGTCGTGCGTCAGGGCATCGACCGTCGCGTCCAGGCTGGTCGACGGGGGTCGACGCTCGACGAAGCCGCATCGGTCGAGCGGAACGCCCGGTGCTCCTCGAAGACGACCATCGGGCTCCTCGGGCTCGGCGAGCAGGGTGGGCGGGACGTCGCGTCGGCGGGAGCGGATCACTCGCCGTGGCCCCTTGGCCTGGGCGTCGAGGCGCAGGGTCAGCCACCCCGCGGGCCGTTCTGGTGACGCCGCGCGCCGCACGTTCGGCAGCTCCTCGGCCTTGGCCTCCTGGAGCTCGGCCTCCTTCTGGGCGACCTTGTCCTGGGCCTGCGCCTTGTTCTGCTGGCTGACGCCCTCGTCGCGCGTCGTCGGCGCCCGGTCGCCGAGCGTCGCGTTGCCGCCCTTGGCGCGCCCGACGACGCGCGCCCGACGGTGCGTCCCAGCGGATCGCGGGCCATGGCCCCTACGTACCCCCGTTCGCTGCGCATGTGCGCGATCTCGGGGCCTATAGGGCACAGAATCGCGCACATGAGACGCAGTCTCGTCACTTCGTCACATCCCGTGCATCTTCGCGAGCACCTGGAGCATGACCTCGTCGGCGCCGCCGCCGATGGAGGTGATCCGCATGTCGCGCAGGAACCGCGCGGTCCACGTCGGCGCTCCATGTAGCCGATCGGGCCGTGGCGAAGAAGCCGGGGTAGCCCGCCAGCGCGCCCTCGACGGCGGCGCGCGAGAAGCGGCCGACCGCGAGCTTGGCGACGCGTCGCAGCAGCGCGACCGCCTCGGTCGCCGCGCGGTCGGGCCGGTCGCCGCGCACCAGCGTACGGCGACCCGGTCGAACGGCGTCACGCCCGCCAGGTCGACCCGGGCGTAGAGCTCGGCGAGCTGGTAGGCCAGGTACTGGTTGTCCATCAACGGCCGACCGAACGCCGAGTCGCTCGTTGTGGTAGTCCGCGTGCACGATCGACGCGCCTTGACCGTCGCACGCCCTCGCCGCGGCCGTAGAGGCGACCATCCGCTCCGTCTGGCGAGCGTCAGGGTGTCGAAGCGGGCGACGACGTCGGGTGTCGGTACGCGGGCCGTCGATCTCGATCGCTGGGCGGTGACCGTCTCGGGGACGCGGCCGGTCGGTGATCACGGAGCCGTCGGCGCGATCTCGGCGATCACCGGTTGCCGCGCCGGTCGAGCTCGGCGCGAACCGCGAAGTTGCCGCCGTCGGCGCCGCACTCGATGACGTGCCCGGCCGCGTCGCGCCGGCGAGCGCGTCGAGGTCGTCGGGCGACCAGCAGTCCAGTCCGCGGTGGTGATGACGTTGGTGCGTCGGTGAGCGCCCGTTGATCACCACGTCGCGCCGTCGCGGACGGCGCGACGATCCCCGCAGCCGAGGTAGGCGGCGACGTCGGAACCGGCGTCCGGCTCGGCGTGACGTCGATCGCCGTGACCATCTCGGTGACGTCGTCGGATCGACCGGGGGCGACCCGCGTAGCCGGTGCCGAGCGCCTCGACTGCCGAAGCGGCGCAGCGAGGGGGTGCGGGTCGGCCCGCCGGCGTTCGCGACGACCGACCCCGGCGGCGTCGGCGCGCCCGATCTCCTCGGCGAGCACGTCGGACATCTGGGTGACGAACGTGCTCGCCGCCGTAGGCCGGGTCGTACTCGCGCCCTTGCGCCGAGGTCGCCGTCAGCTCGGCGAGCCAGTCGCCGGTGATCACGTCGACGTGCGCGCGCCCCTCGCGGTGCGCGTCGACGATCTCCCGGTCGACGAACGCCCGGATCGTCTTCCGGAACGCCTGGTGCTCCTCGGTGAACGCGACCATCAGCCCTCGCCCTCCTGCGCCGCGAGCGTCACCAGCGTCGCGTGCGCCTCGACGTACTGGCCGACCGCGACGTGCACGGCCTCCACGACGCCGTCGGCGGCCGCGAGGGCCGGGTGCTCCATCTTCATCGCCTCCAGGACCACGAGCTTCTGGCCGGCCCGGACGGTCTCGCCGGGGGCGACGAGGACCTCGACGACCGTGCCGGGGACCTCCGAGACGGGACCGCCCGCGGCCGCCACCGCGTCGGGCGCGGGCAGGCGCGGCGACCGGCGCCACACCGAGCCGCCGCCGGGGGAGTCGACCCACACCTCGTCCGCGTCGTCGTGGACCGGCGACCCGGCAGGGGTGCTCGACGCCGTCGACCGCGACCCGGACCGACCCGGGGGTGAGGTCGCGCAGGGCGAGCGTGTGCTCGGTGCCGTCGACGCCGAGCTCGAGGACCGTGTCGCCGCGGGCCGCGTGCAGGCGGTAGGTGACGTCGTGGCCGGAGGACCGGGCGCTGCTCCAGGTCCCGCGCGCCCGGGGGGCACGGCGCAGCGTCCGGAAGCCGGGGCGACGACGGTCGTCGCCGCGCGCGGCCGGCGGCGGTGCAGGCGAGCGCGGCCGCGAGCGCGACCGGGAACGGGTCGCGGCGGCGGGTCGCGCAGCTCGGCGTGGCGGTCGAGGAAGTCGGTGCGCGTGGCGCCGGCGAGGAAGTCGGCGTCGCGCAGGACGGCGACGAGCAGGTCGCGGTTGGTGACCGGGCCGTGGATCTCCGCGGCGGCGAGCCCCGCGGCGAGCGCCGGGCGCGCGGCCGCCCGGGTCGGGCGGACGCGATCAGCTTGGCGATCATCGGGTCGTAGTGCGCGCTGACCTCGCCCTGCTCGCCGAGGGCGTCCTCCCAGCGGAGATCGTCGTCGTGGCGGTAGCGGTGCAGGGCGCCCGGGCTCGGCCGGTCGCCCGCCGCCGGGTCCTCGGCGTAGAGCCGGACCTCGATCGCGTGGCCCCGCGGGACGACGTCGTCCTGGGCGAACGGCAGCTGGTCCCCGTCGGCGACCGCGAGCTGGAGGGCGACGAGGTCGACGCCGTACACCTCCTCGGTGACCGGGTGCTCCACCTGCAGCCGCGTGTTCATCTCGAGGAAGGAGAACGGTCGCCGTCGCCTCGGTCGGCGACTCCGCGTCGTCGAGGAGGAACTCGACCGTGCCGGCGCCGACGTAGCCGAGCTCGCGGGCCAGCGCGACGGCCGTCGCCCCATCTCGGCGCGCAGCTCCGGCGACACCGCGGGCGACGGTGCCTCCTCGATGACCTTCTGGTTGCGGCGCTGGATCGAGCACTCGCGCTCGCCGAGGTAGACGACGTGCCGTGGGTGTCGCCGAGGACCTGGATCTCGACGTGGCGTGGCGCGACGAGTAGCCGTTCGAGGAACACCGTGTCGTCGCCGAACGACCGCGCGGCCTCGGCCCGGGCGGAGCGGACGGCCTCGGCGAGGTCGCCGGGCTCGTCGACGCGGCGCATGCCCGTCCCGCCGCCGCCGGCGCTGGCCTTGACCAGCAGCGGGAAGCCGACCTCGCGGCGCTGCGCCAGTCGTCGGGGTCGTCGGTCGACAGCAGCGCGTCGGGCAGCGTCGGCACGCCCGCGGCCCGGGCGAGGTCCTTCGCGGTGTGCTTGACGCCCATCGCCTCGATCGACTCCGGTGACGGCCCGACCCACGTCAGCCCGGCTGCGGCGACGGCGCGGGCGAAGGCGGCGTTCTCGGAGAGGAAGCCGTAGCCGGGGTGCACCGCGTCGGCGCCCGACGCCCGCGCGGCGGCGAGGACGCGCTTGGCGTCGAGGTAGGTCTCGGCGCTGGTCGACCCCGGCAGCGCGACGGCGAGGTCGGCGTCGCTCACGTGCGGCGCGTGCGCGTCGGCCTGCGCGTACACCGCGACCGTGCGCAGCCCCTGCGCCCGCGCGGTGCGCATCACGCGGCGCGCGATCTCGCCGCGGTTGGCGACCAGCAGAGTGGTGATCACTGAGCTCACATCCGGAACGGCGCGAAGGCCGTCGCGCCGGTGATCGGGGCCGAGTGGACGGCCGAGAGGGCGAGGGCGAGCACGCTGCGGGTGTCGCGGGGGTCGATGACGCCGTCGTCCCACATCCGGCCCGACGCGTGGACGGCGTTCGACTGCGCGTCGACGCCGTCCTCGATCGCCTTGCGGGTCGCGCGGTCGGTGTCCTCGTCGTACTCCCGGCCGGCGCGCTCGGCGGAGCGTCGCGCGACCAGCGACATGACCCCGGCGAGCTGTTGGCCACCCATGACGGCGATGCGGTGGTTGGGCCAGGTGAAGACGAAGCGCGGGTCGTAGGCGCGCCCGGACATGCCGTAGTTCCCCGCGCCGTAGGAGGCGCCGACCATGAGCGTCAGGTGCGGGACCGTCGAGTTCGACACGGCGTTGATCAGCTTGGCGCCGTCCTTGATGATGCCGCCGCGCTCGTAGGCCGAGCCGACCATGAACCCCGTGATGTTCTGGACGAACAGCAGCGGGATGCTCCGCGCGTTCGCGAGCTGGATGAAGTGCGCGCCCTTCTGCGACTCCTCGGAGAACAGGATGCCGTTGTTGGCGAGCACGCCGACGGGACGGCCGGCGATCGTGCCCCAGCCGCACACCAGCGTCGTCCCGTAGAGCGGCTTGAACTCGCTGAACCGCGAGCCGTCGAGCACGCGGGCGAGCACGTCGCGGATCTCCACCGAGCGCTTCGGGTCGCTCGCGGCGCAGCCCAGCAGCTCCTCGGGCGGGTACCGGGGCTCGTCGGCCGCGAGCGACGGGGCCGGCCCGGCCTTGCGCCACCCCAGGTCGGCGACGATCCGGCGGCCCAGGCGCAGCGCGTCGCGCTCGTCGGCGGCGAGGTGGTCGGCGAGCCCGGAGGTCCGCGCGTGCATCTCGGCGCCGCCGAGGGTCTCGTCGTCGACGTCCTCGTTGATCGCCATCTTCACCAGCGGCGGGCCGCCCAGGTACACCGTGGCCTGCCCGCGCACGAACACCGTGTACTCGCTCATGCCGGGCATGTACGCCCCGCCCGCGGTGGAGCTGCCGAACACCAGCGAGATGGTCGGGATGCCCGCGGCCGAGAGGCGCGTCATCTCCCGGAAGGTGCGCCCGCCCGGGACGAACAGGTCGGCCTGGCGGGGCAGGTCGGCGCCGCCGGACTCGACGAGGGCGACGACGGGCAGCCGGTTGCGCTCGGCGATCTCCAGCGCGCGCAGCTGCTTGGTGACCCCGATCGGCGTGATCGAGCCGCCCTTGACCGTCGGCTCGTTGGCGATGAGGACGCTCTCGACGCCGCTGACCGCGCCGACGCCGCAGACGAGCCCGGCGCCGGGGGTGGTGAGGTCGGGCTCGTGGGCACCGGCGAGCGCGCCGATCTCGAGGAACGGGGCGTCCTCGTCGAGCAGCAGGTCGACCCGCTCGCGGGCGGTCAGCTTGCCGCGCCCGTGGTGGCGGTCGACCGACGTCGCGCCGCCCTCGGCGAGCACGGTGTCGACGACGGCGTCGAGGTCGCCGAGCGCGGCGAGCATCGCGTCGCGGTCGGCGGCGAAGACCTCGCCCGCCGGGTCGAGGTGCGAGCGCAGGACGGGCGCGGGGTCGGTCGTGGTCGGGCCTTCTGGGCGTCCGCTCACCGCTGCCGTCCGCACCGGGTCGCTCGGGTCGCGGCCGGGCGGCCCGGCGAACATCTGGCCGATCTCCATCCACTCGCGGGCGGCGTCGCCGGTGACCTCCAGGCCCGTGTCGTCGACGTGGCGGCGGCGGGCCAGCACGAGGCAGAAGTCCTCGGCGTCGCTCGACCTCGTTGATCGTGGGAGCCGATACGGACTGGACGTCTGCGCGGCGGCGTCGCTGACATCCCCCACGTCCACTCGGCCCCCGACGGCGCCGCCAGCGGACCAGCACCGGGGTCTCGGGAGGGGGAGCCCGCGGACCCGGTAGCCCTGGGCCCGGGCGCGGACGCCGATGTCGGCAACGTGGCGCAGGCGGTCGGTCCGCGACGGCGTGAGCCCCAGGGCGTCGGCGATGTCGGACCCGTGCGCCCAGGTCTCCATGATCCGGCTGGTGATCGCCGAGCGCAGCGACATCGGCGGGCCGTACCAGGGCAGGCGCGCCTTCGGATCGCGCGCGTCGAGCTCCCGCGCGGCCGCGTCGAACGCGTCGGCGGCGTCGCGCCACCACGCCAGCGCGGCCGGGCCGTACTCCGGGACCGTCGCGTTCGCTCGGTCGACGAAGGCGTCGAGGTCGGTGATCGCGTCGCGCTCGGCGACGAACGCCTCGGGCGTCGCGGCGGCCTTCGCGAACGCGGCGTCGAAGAACCCGAGGTGGGCGATCTGGTCGCGCACGCTCCACGGGATCGCACGCGTCGGCCGGCCCCAGTCCTCGCCGGGCAGCTCGCGGACCACCTCGGTCAGCGCGTCGCGCTCGGCGTCGAGGTCGTCGAGCAGGTCGGCCACGCTCGGTGCGCTCGGCGCGCTCATCGTCCCAACCCCATCCCGGCCGCCACGACCTCGGTCATGATCTCGTTCGCGCCGCCGCCGATGCCGAGGCTGCGCGCGTCGCGGTAGTGCCGCTCCACCTCGCCGCGGACGTAGCCGGCGCCGCCGTGCAGCTGGACCGCCTGGTCGACCACCCAGTCGCACGCCTCGACCGCGGTGTTCTTGGCCATCGCCAGCTCGATGCGCACGTCCTCGCCCGCGTCGTGTCGCGCCATGACGTCGCGGACGTAGGTGCGGGCGACGGTCGCCCGGCGGGCCATCTCGGCGATGCGGTGGCGCACCACCTGCCGCTCGACGAGCGCCTGACCGAACGTCGAGCGTTCGCGGGCGTGGGCGACCGTGAGCTCGACGCAGCGCAGCGCGGTCGCGTAGGCCTGCGTCGCGAGCGAGAGCCGTTCCCGCGCGAAGTGGGCCATGATCTGGGCGAACCCGGTGCCCTCGGGCCCGACCAGGTTCGCCGCGGGCACCCGGACCGCGTCGAGGCCGATCTCGGCGGTGTCGCTGCAGTGCCAACCCATCTTGCGCAGCCGGCTGCGGGAGACCCCGGGCCGGTCGGCCTCGATCACCAGCAAGGACACGCCCCGGTGACCGCCGCCCCCGGTGCGCACGGCCGTGGTGAGGAAGTCGGCGCGCGTCCCCGAGGTGATGAAGGTCTTGGCGCCGGTCACCACGTAGTCGTCGCCGTCGCGCTCCGCGCGCGTCGTGATCGCGGCGACGTCGGACCCGGTCCCGGGCTCGGTGATGGCGAGGCTGCCGATCGCGCGCCCCTGAAGGGCCGGGCGGACGAACCGCGCCACCTGGTCGGGGTCGCCGGCGGCGGCGATGTGCGGCACGGCGATGCCGTGGGTGAACAGGCCCGCGCACACGCCCGACGACCCGCCGCGCAGGATCAGCTCCTCGCCGACGAGGGCGGCGTCGACGTGCTCGCCCGCGCCGCCCGCGGCCTCGGGGAAGCCGAGCTCGAGCAGCCCGGCCTCGCCCGCCCGCTCGTGCAACGTCCGCGGGAGCGCGCCCTCGTCCTCCCAGCGCTCGAGGTGGGGGACGATCTCGCGGGTCGTGAACTCGGCGACCATCGCCCGCAACGCCTGCCGTTCGGGCGTACGCCATGCGTCGTGCGCCGACCCGGTCCCTGAACGAACGGCCGTTCGTCCACGTCTATTGCCGAACGTGCCGTTCGTCGATGCGGCGGCGGAGGCGGCGGCAGCGGCGGACGACGGGGCGCTCATCGCGTCACCGACTCGGCCTGGCCGGCGAACTGCTCGCGCAGCACCCGCGTGAGCAGCTTGCCGGTGGCGTTGCGGGGCAGCTCGTCGACGACCTCGACGCGGCGCGGGGCCTTGAAGTGGGCGATCCGCTCGCGGGCGTAGGCGATGACCTCGTCGGGGTCGAGGTCGGCGCCGACCACGACCGCGACGACCGTCTCGCCCCAGGTCGCGTCGCCGACCCCGATGACGGCGACGTCGCCGATCGCGTCGTGGCGGTGGAGGACCTGCTCGACCTCGATGGGGTACACGTTCTCGCCGCCGGTGATGATCATGTCCTTCTTGCGGTCGACGAGGGTCACGAAGCCCTCGGCGTCGGCGAACCCGAGGTCGCCGGAGTGGAACCACCCCTCGTCCGAGAGCACCTCGGCCGTCTCCGCCGGCTTCTCCCAGTACCCGGCGAACACCGTCGGCCCGTGCAGCACCAGCTCGCCGACCTCGCCGGTCGCGACCTGCGCACCGTCGTCGCCGACGAGGCGGACGTCGACGTGCATGAACGGTCGCCCGACCGAGCCTGCGTGCTCGAGCACCTCGTCGGCGTCGAGGAACAGCGCGGCGGGCGCGAGCTCGGTCATCCCGAAGCCCTCGCAGAACACCCACCCGAGGTTCCAGAAGTGCTCGATCACCGTCACCGGGCACGGGGCGCCGCCGCACAGCGCCCAGCGCAGCGAGGGCAACGGCGGCAGCGTCTCGAGCTTCGCCACCGCCGCCCACATCGCCGGGACGAGGAACTGCGTCGTGACGTTCTCGGACGCCATCAGCGCGACGAACGCGGCCGGGTCGAACGAGCCCACGACGACCACGGTGCCGCCCGCGTAGAGCAGCGGCAGCGCCGAGAGGCCCAGGGCACCGATGTGGAACAGCGGGGCGGCGGCGATGGTGATGTCGGTGCCGGAGATGCCGGGGCCCGCCGTGAGCAGGTTGACCGCGTTCCACAGCATGTTGTCGTGGGTGAGCACGGCGCCCTTGGGGCGGCCGGTCGTGCCCGAGGTGTACATGATCACGCACGGGTCGGACCCGGCCGGCGCGGCGGGCTCGACGGCACCGGGACCGGGCTCGTCGCCCATCGCCCGCACCGTCACCGCGCCGGTGTCGTGCTCGTCGTCGAGCAGGGCGTCGTCGGCGAGCTTCTCGAACGCGCTCGAGCGCACGAGGACGGTCGCGCCCGAGTCGGCGAGCACGTAGGCGACCTCGCCCGCCGAGAGCCGGAAGTTGACGGGTACCGCGATCGCCCCGAGCCGGGCGGCGGCGAAGAGCCACTCCAGGTAGGCGGCCGAGTTCTCGCCGAGCAGCGCCACGCGGTCGCCCCGGTCCACCCCTGCGGCGGCGAGGTCGGCGGCGCGCCCGTCGACGCGCCGGTCCACCTCGGCGTAGGTGTGCCGGGTCCCGCGGGCGTGGTCGACGAGCGCGAGGGCGTGCGGTCGCCGTGCCGCTCGCCGGGCGATCCAGCCGGCGATCCCGTCGCTCATGAGGTCGACTCCCGCCGCGCGTCGCCCACCCGTGACTCCCTCGTGCCGGAACGTGGTCTGCGCTACTCTGCCCGTACGTGCGGTCAGTCCACAAGGGCCCGCCTCGAGCCGGGGGAGGTCCGGTGGCGGCACCAGGCACGACGCCCACGCCGCCCCCCGTGTCGAGCGCCCGCGCCCGCGGCGGCCGCCGCGGCGAGATCCTCGCGGTGTTCACCCGCCTCGTCGCCGAGCGCGGCTACGACCGGGCGAACTTCGGTGACGTCGCGACCGAGCTGGGCCTGTCGAAGGGCACGATCGTGCACCACTTCGGCACCAAGGACCGCATGCTCGCCGAGGTCCAGGAGACCTACATGCGCCGGCGGCTCGCCGAGGCGCACGCGATCCTGGCGCGCCTCGAGCGGCCCGCCGAGCGCGTCGCGGCGTTCGTCCACGCGGGCGTGCACTACTCCACCGCCGAGCCGGCCACGACGGTCGCGTTCCAGCGCGAGGTCGTCCGTCTGACCGACGAACCGGGCATGGAGACCGCTCGCGCGCTGCGCGACGAGTACCGCGACCTCGTCGTCGGGGTGCTGCGCGAGGGCGCCGACGACGGCGCGTTCCTGCCGGGCGACGCCCGCCTGCGCAGCCTGCAGATGTTCGGCTCGCTGCACTGGATGTGGACCTGGTTCGACCCGTCGGGACGCCTCGACCCCGCGACCGTGGCGGCCGAGTTCTGCCGCACGCTGCTGCGCGGGCTCGGGGTGGCCGAGGCCGTGCTCGCCGGGTCGGGCCGCCGACCCCGCGGGACCCGGGGCCGTGGCCGTCGCGGCGGTGGTCGGGGTCACGCGCTGATCGGTCGGGCGGCGCGCGCGGGCGTACGGTTCACCCCGTGCCCGGGGACCGCGCCGCCGTCGTCACGAACGTCGTCACGAACGTCGTCGCGGCCGTCGTGGGGTCGCCGTCCTCCTGGCGTTGGTCCTGCTCGTCGGCGGCGACGCCTCGCTGGGCACGACCGACCGCGACCGTCGTCCCCTCCCGCCCGCCGCCGACCCGCGGCTCGCTCGCGCGCCCCGCGCGACCAGGGCGACCCTGCGCCGGTGCTCCCGGCCCCGCCCGCCGCCCCCCCCCGGTGCCCCGCGGCGTGCACCAACGGCGACCTCGACGTGGCGATCGACGACCTCGTCGACGACGGCGGGCGGCACCGGGTGGGCCTGACCTGGCGCAACGGCGCGAGCACGCCGTGCCGCCTCGACGGGTTCGGCGTCGTCGACCTCCTCGGCCCGCCGCGCCGCCGTTCGGTTCTCGCGCTACGGCAGCGACCTCGTCGCGACGCGCGACGACGTCGCGGCGCGCCCCGTCGACCTGGGGCCGGGCGAGTCGGCCCGCACGCTGGTGCGCTGGACCCCGCCGGGGGGCGCGCCCGTGCCGCGCCGGGCCGGGTCGTCTGGACCCCGGAGCGCATCGTGGTGGCCTTCCCGGGGCAGGGCGGCAACCAGAGCCTGCCCTGGCGCTACGGGCCGGTCATCGCGACCACGACCGCCGACGACCCCTCCGACGTGTCGTACGGCCCGGTCGTCGCCGAGTAGCGCGGGATCACTCCGGCCCGCCGATGTCCTCGATCCAGACGTCGGGGTGGTCGCGCTCGAAGCGGGCCATCAGCTCGGTGCACTCGGGGTCGTCGAGCACCATGACCGACACGCCGTGCTCGGCGAGCCACGCGTGCTGGCCGCCGAACGTGCCCGCCTCGCCGACGACCAGGCGCGGGATGCGGAACTGGCGGATCAGCCCGGCGCAGAAGAAGCAGGGCGACAGCGTCGTCACCATCGTCGTGCCGCGGTAGTGCGGGCGGCGCCCGGCGGCGCGGAACGCGGCGGTCTCGCCGTGGGTGGCCGGGTCGCCGTCCTGGACGCGGCGGTTGTGCCCGCGCCCCAGCAGCTCCCCGTCGGCGTCGAACAGCGCGGCCCCGACCGGGACGCCGCCGGCGGCCGCGCCGGTCCGGGCCTCGGAGAGAGCGACGCGCAGCAGCGTGCGCGGGTCGAGGGCGTCGGGCGCTCCGGTCGTCATCCGCACATCCTCGCCCGCGCGTGAACCGCGCGGGACCGGGGAAGGCTCTGCCCGTGCCAGAGCTGCCCGAGGTCGAGAACGCGCGCGAGGTCGTCGAGAAGGCGCTCGACCGCACGATCGCCGACATCGACGACACCGACGAGTTCGTCTGCCGGCCCCACCACCCCGGTGAGATCCACGACGCCCTCAAGGGCGGGCGTCTGACCGCGGCGCACCGCCGGGGCAAGACGATGTGGTGCGACACCGTCACCGCCGACGGCACCGAGGGCCCCCTGCTCGCGATCCACCTCGGGATGGGCGGGCGCATCTTCGTCACCGGCCCGACCGGCGACGCCGAGAGCCTCTACGCCGGGGGCGACCCGCACGTGGGCGGGATGCCGACCAAGCCGGACGAGCGGCCGAACAAGCCGGAGTGGGACCGCGTCACGATCCGCTTCGACGACGGCGGCTCGCTGCGCCTGTTCGACAAGCGCCGCCTCGGCCGCGTGCACCTCGAGCCCGATCTCGACGCGCTCGGCCCCGACGCCGCCGAGATCACCCGCGACGAGTTCCGCGCCCGCGTCGGGAAGGGCACCGCGCCGATCAAGGCGCGGCTGCTCGACCAGTCGGTCCTCGCCGGGGTGGGCAATCTCCTGGCCGACGAGACGCTGTGGCAGGCGAAGCTGTCGCCGTCACGGCCCGCCGGCGAGATCTCCACCGCCGACCTCGACGCGCTGCGCAACACCCTGCGCAAGGCCACCCGCGCGGCGATCAAGAAGGGTGGCGTCCACACCGGCGACGTCATCCCGTACCGCGCCAAGGACGAGCACTGCCCCCGCTGCGGCGGGCCGATGGCGCGCGGCACGGTCGGCGGGCGCACGACGTGGTGGTGCACGGTCGAGCAGGGGTGACCTCCGGTCTCGTGAGTACTTTCCGGGGTCATGACCACGGAAAGTGCTCACATGCGGAGCACGGTCAGCGCGAACCGGCCACCCTCGCGGGCCGCGTGCGCGACGGCCTCTGCCGCGTCGTCGAGACCGAACCCGGTCACCGCGAACCCGCGCAGGTCGAGCAGGCCGGCGCGCGCGAGGCCGACGAGCCGGGGACCGTCGGCGGGGCGGTACATCCACTGCCCGCGCACGGTGACGCTGCGGCGCATCAGCCACGGGTACGGCAGCGCCAGGTCGTCACCGCCCAGCATCCCGACCCCGCCCATCAGCGCGATCCGCCCGTACTCCCGCACCGTCATCGCCGCGGCGCGCACGGCGGCGGCGGGCGCCGCGGGCGGGAGCAGGTCGAGCACGACGTCGATCGGCGCCGGCGCCGCGGCGATCATGCGCGCGCGGTCGGCCTCGCCGTCGCCGGTGAGCACGACGGGGCGGACCCGGTCGCCGAACCGGCGCTCGAGCTCGCCGAGCATCGCCTCGTCGCGCCCCGGGCAGACGACGGCGCGGGCACCCATCGCCAGCGCGACCGCCACCCCGCGCTGCCGTAGTTGCCGGTCGCGCCGCTGACCAGGACGGTCTCGCCGGGGCGCAGGCCGACCGCGACCAGCCCGCCGTAGGGCACGAGCGCGAGGCCGAGCGCGCACCACGCGCCCGCGTCGGCGTCCTCGATCGCGCCCAGCGCGAGCGCGTTCTCGGTGGGGACACGCATCCGCTGGGCGAACGCGCCGTCGTGGTGGTGGCGGGCGAGCCGGCGCCCGCCCTCGCCGCGGGCGCTCCAGCCCTGCAGCGCGATGTCGGGCGTGACGGCGTCGTCGCGCGAGCGGACCGTCGGGTCGACGAACACCCAGTCGCCGGGCTCGAGCCGGGTCGCGTCCGGCCCGACCTCGCGGACCCGGCCGACGCCGCCGACGCCGGGCACGACGGGCGGGACGAGGTCGTAGCGACGCTCGCCGGAGAGCACCTCGGCGGTGTAGGGCAGCACCAGTGCCGCGGCGACGTCCACGATCACCTCCCCGGTGCCGAGCGCGGGGTCGGCGACGTCCTCGACGTGCAGCGCGGCACCGAGGTGCGGCAGGACGGCGGCTCTCACGATGGTTCCTCCCTCGTCGGTCGCCGTCGACGCTAGGTCCGTGGTGTCCATGCGTCGAACGACAATTGGACATGCCAGCTATGCTCAATGCGCATGGACGTGTCGCTGGCCGGGCTGCGGGTGCTGCGCGAGACCGCCGAGCGCGGCACCTTCACCGCCGCGGCGCGCGCGCTCGGTTACACCCAGTCGGCCGTCTCGCGGCAGATCGCGGCGCTGGAGCGTGCGGTCGGGACGCCGCTCTTCGAACGCCGCGCGGAGGGCCGGTCCTCACCCGGGCCGGCCGGGTGCTGCTGCGCCGGGCCCGCGCCGCGCTCGACGAGGTCGACGCCGGGCTGCTCGAGGTCGGTGGCGCCGACCCGGGCGTGCGGGTGCGCCTCGGCGTCATCCCCAGCGCCGGGCCGGTGCTCCTGCCGCGCGCGCTCGCCGCCCTCGGTCGCGCGCGCCCGGACGTCGAGGTGACCTCGCGGACCGGGACGACGCCCGCGCTCGCCCGTGCGCTGCGGGCCGGGGCGCTCGACGTCGCCGTGCTGGCCACGCGCCCGCCGTACCGGCCGGTCGACGGCGAGCCCGCCGCTGCGGGTCCGGGTGCTCGCCGAGCAGGCGCTGCTCGTCGCGCTGCCCCACGACGACCCGCTCGCCGCACGCGACGTCCTCGACCCGGCCGAGCTCGTCGACCGGCCCTGGATCGCGACGCCGTCGCGCAGCGACGAGCCGCAGCTCGGGGTGTGGCCGGGGCTGCCGGGCCGCGCCCGCGTGCACCACCAGGCCGCCGACTGGGCCACGAAGCTCCACCTGGTCGCGGCCGGGTGCGGGCTCACCACGGTCCCGGCGGGCCTGGTCGACGCGCTGCCCCCCGGCGTCCGCGCGCTCCCGGGGGGTGGGCCCGCCGAGCTGCGCCGGCTCGTGACGGCCCGCCCGCCCGGGCCGGACGCCCGCGAGATCGAGCCCGCGCTCGGCGCGCTGGTCGAGGCCCTGGAGGCGGCGATGCCCCCGACGAATTGAGGGCAGCCTGGCCTGTTCTCGCTGCTAACATGCCTGCGTGTCCGAAACCTCCCCCTCGCGGCCCGAGAGTCCGGGTGCGGCGGTGCGCGCCGGACGTCGCCCGCTCCCGCCCGCCGCGTCGCCGGCCCGGATCGCCGTCGCGATCGCGCTCGCCGCGCTCGTCGCGGCCGTCGGCAACATCCTGGTGAGCCTGCTCGTCGGGCTGATCGAGGGGCAGTCGGGCGACCCGTCCTTCGCCGTCCTGCTCACCGTCGCCGGGGTCCTCGCGGGCGCCCTCGGCTGGGCGCTGATCCGCACGCTGGCGTCGAACCCCGCCGCGGTCCTGCGGGTGCTCGTCCCCGTCGTGGTGATCGTGAGCTTCCTGCCCGACCTGTGGCTGCTGACCCTGGGCCTGTCGGCGGTCCTCGTCGTCGGCCTCATGATCATGCACGTCGTGGTCGCCGTGCCGACGGTCCTCGCCCTGCGCCGCGTGCTGCCGGTGTGATCCGGGGCCCGTCGGGGTGAGGATGGGGTGGTGACCGCCCCCTCGATCGTCCCGGCGCCCTTCACGTTCAGCGAGCTGACGCCGACGGCGTACCTCGACCGGTCGGCCCACGCGTTCGCCACGCGCACGGCCGTGGTCGACGGCGACGCGCGGTTCACCTACGCCGAGTTCGCCGACCGGTCGCAGCGCCTGGCCGGCGCGCTGCACTCGCTCGGCGTCGAGCCCGGCGACCGGGTGGCGGCCCTGGCCTCCAACAGCCACGTGATGCTCGAGGCCCACCACGGCGTCCCGTGGGCGGGCGCGGTGCTCGTGCCGCTGAACACCCGGCTCTCGGTCTCCGAGCTCGTCCACATCGTCGAGCACAGCGGCGCGAAGGTGCTGATCGTGACCCGCGAGCTCGCCGAGCAGGCGGTGGCGGTGTCCGAGCGGGTCGACGTCGAGCTGCTCGTCGAGGGCGACCGCTACGACTCGCTGGTCGAGGACTCGCCGCACCGGGTCGTCCCGGTCACCGACGAGCGCGGCCTGCTCGCGATCAACTACACCAGCGGGACGACCGGCCTGCCCAAGGGCGTGATGTACCACCACCGCGGTGCCCACCTGCAGGCCGCGGCGATGGCGTTCCACCTGCGTCTCTCGCCCGCGGCGCGCTACCTGTGGACGTTGCCGATGTTCCACTGCGACGGGTGGACCTTCCCGTGGGCCGTGACCGCGGCGGGCGGCACCCACGTCTGCCTGCGCGCGATCGACGCGGAGGAGATCTGGCGGCTGATCCGGGGCGAGGGCATCACGCACTTCTGCGCCGCGCCGACCGTGCTGACGATGATCGGCCACGCCACGGCGGCCGAGGACGGCCCGGCGCCCGAGCCCGTCACCGTCGCGACCGGTGGCGCCCCGCCGTCGCCGACGCTGCTCGCCCGCATGGACCGCCTCGGGCTCCACGTGACCCACCTCTACGGGCTGACCGAGACCTACGGCCCCTGCGTGGTCAACGACTGGCACCCCGAGTGGGACGACCTCGGCGAGGACGAGCAGGCGCGCCTGCGGGCCCGCCAGGGCGTCGGCAACGTCGTCGCCGACCGGCTGCGGGTGATCACCGACGACGGGGCCGAGGTGCCGAGCGACGGCGAGACGATGGGCGAGCTCGCCGTCCGCGGCAACGACGTCATGCTCGGCTACTACCGCGACCCCGAGGCGACGGCCGCGGTGGACGCCGGGGGCTGGTTCCGGACCGGCGACCTCGGCGTCGTGCACCCCGACGGCTACGTCGAGATCCGCGACCGCTCCAAGGACGTGATCATCACCGGTGGGGAGAACGTCGCCTCGGTCGAGATCGAGCGGGTCCTCGACAGCCACCCGTCGGTCATCGAGTCGGCCGTGATCGGCGCCCCCGACGAGCGCTGGGGCGAGATCCCCGTCGCCTACGTGACGACGAGCGCCGAGGTCACCGAGGACGAGCTGGTCGAGCACGTCCGGGCCCACCTCGCCCGCTTCAAGGCGCCGAAGCGGATCGTCTTCGGCGAGCTCCCGAAGACCTCGACCGGGAAGATCCAGAAGAACGTCCTGCGCGACCGGACGGAGTGATCGGGCCGTCAGCGGGGGTCAGGCGCAGGATCGGGTTCCCGCCCACCGATCCGACGGTGTGGACGGTCAGCGTCGGGAAGGTGACGCTGCCGCCGACTGTCGAAGCCCTGACCGTCCATCGGGGAGGAGCGCTCGAAGGCGAAGGAGACCGGATCGGGCCCCGTCCCGGGCGGCCGAGATCGGGGAGGACGGCGCGAACCCCACCTGCGGCGCGCCCCGCTGCCGCCGACTCGATCGTCCTGCCGTGGTAGCCGTCCGGACCGCGGGGAGCGAGGTCGATGGCGGTCGCTCCGGCCGGGCCGCGGGACACGGCGGTGAACCGCACCCGGACGAGCGAGCGATCGTGCAGGCGGCGTCGGCGCAGGCGCCGGCGTCGGTGGTGTCGGCGGCGGTGCTCACCCAGCTCGTGGGGAACGCTGCGGTGCGGGGAGGGGCCAACGCCCGACCGGGCACGGATCGGCGGCGGCCCGTGGCTCGGGCCCGAGGGCGTCGTCGTCGTCGACTGGGCCGTGCGGCGCCTCGGACGACGAACGCCCGGCCCGCGCGCGCGGCGTCGTCGGCGACGTCGGGCGCTGGAGAACGAGCGAACGAGCTCTCGGGCGGCCACCGACGTCGTCAACGAGGTCGTCCGGATCGACGTCGGCGGGCGGAGGTCGTCGTCACCGGGCCCCGTCGCCGCCCCGCGTCCCCGACGCGCGCGCTGGCGTGGGTCTCGTGGGACCACCCGTCGATGCCGTGGGACGACACCGTGCTGACCGTGCGCGACCTCGCGAGCGGCGCCGAGACCGTCGTCGCCGGCGGGCCGGGCGAGTCGGTCGCCGAGCCGCAGTGGCAGGCCGGAGGCTCCCTGCACTTCCTGTCCGACCGCACCGGCTGGTGGAACCTCTACCGCTGGGACGGCAGGGACGTCACACCGCTGGTCGTGCTCGACGCGGAGATCGGCAGGCCGCGGTGCCTCTCGACCGGCGCGGTCGCGACCGGCGACCGCGTCGTGTTCGCGCGGTCGTCGTCGGGGTTCGACGCCCTCGCCGTCCGCGGGCCCGAGGGCACGGTGACCGAGCTCGACACGCCGTTCACCGCGATCCGCTCGGTGCGCGCCGACGGCGGGGCCGTGGTGTGTGTCGCGGGCTCGCCGACCGCGGAGCCGGGCGTGCACCGGGTCGCACCTCGACGGGCGCCGCGACGCCGACGGCGCACCGCGCGACCTGGGCCTCGGCGACGATCGCGACGCCCGCACCGCCGATGACTTTCGCCTCGACCGACGCGGCGGCGCGTGGCGGCGCGCGAGGGCGTCGTCTTCTCGTCGACCCGCCGCCCGGCGCCTGCGCCGCCTCGAGCCGAGGCCGCCGCTGCTCGTCGTCATCCACGGCGGCCCGACCGGCGCCGCGACGCCGGTGCTCAACCTCGGCCTGCAGTACTGGACGAGCGACGTCGCCGTCGTCGACGTCGACTACGGCGGCTCCTGCGGCTACGGCCGCGCCTCCCGCGAGCAGCTGAAGGGCGCCTGGGGGATCGTCGACGTCGCCGAGGTCTCGCCGCCGATCGACGCCCGCCGACGCCGGCCGGGTCGACCCCGCCCGTCCTCGTCACGGCGGGTCGGCGACGGGTTCACCGTCGCTCGCCCGCGCCTGTCGCCCGACGCCGCCGTTCGCCGCTGGCGCCGGGTCTCGGCGTCGCCGACCCGTCGATGCCGTGGGACGACACCGTGCTGACAAGTTCGTCGCGCGACCTCGACGGCGGCGCCGAGACCGTCGTCGCCGCGACGTCGGGTCGAGCGTCGCCGATCACCCACGTGGCGGCCGGCCCTGATCACTTCCTGCAGGGCGACGAGGACGCGATCGTCCCGCCGAACCAGTCGGAGGCCATCGTCGACGCGCTCCGACGGCAGGGCCGTGGCCTACCTGGTGTTCGACGGGAGATCGGGTTCCGGCGCGCCGAGCATCCGCCGGTCGACGCCGAGCTCGCTTCGTCGCCCGCCTGTTCGGCTTCGCGCTGCCGCCCGGCGGTCGCGTCGGTGGAGATCGAGAACCCTCGCCGTCCGCGGGCCCGAGGGCACGGTGACCGAGCTCGACACGCCGTTCACCGCGATCCGCTCGGTGCGCGCCGAGACAGGGGAGCACGCCGATGGGGACACCGTGGTGTGCGTCGCCGGCAGCCCCACCGCCGAGCCCGGCGTCCACCGCGTGCACCTCGACGGGCGCGTCGAGACCCTCCGTGCACCGCGCGACCTGGGCCTCGACCCCGCGACGATCGCGACGCCCGAGCCGATGACGTTCGCCTCGACCGACGCCGACGGCGCGTCGTCCTCGCTCGACGGCCGTCGCACGCGTCGACGATCACTACCCGAGGGCCGACCGGCGCGCGGGCCCGAGGGCGAGCGCCCGCCGCTGCTGGTCGTCATCCACGGCGGGCCGACGGGGGCCGCGACGCCCGTGCTCAACCTCGGCCTGCAGTACTGGACGAGCCGGGGCTTCGGGGTCGTCGACGTCGACTACGGCGGCTCCACCGGCTACGGCCGCGCCTACCGCGAGCAGCTCAAGGGCGCCTGGGGGATCGTCGACGTCGCCGACTGCCTTGCCGCCGCCCGGGCGCTCGCCGACGCGGGCCGCGTCGACCCCGCCCGTCTCGCCATCCGCGGCGGGTCGGCGGGCGGGTTCACCGTGCTCGCCGCGCTCGCCCGCGAGGACACGCCGTTCCGCGCTCGTCGCGGGTGCCGACCACTTCGGCGTCGCCGACCTGGCCGCGCTCGCCGCAGACACCCGATCGCGTTCGAGTCGCGCGTCGCCGGTCGTCGGCGGGCTCGTCGGGCGTGCCGATCACCCGGCAGGCCCGCGACGTCGGTCAGTCGACGCGCTCGCCGATCACCCACGTCGAGCGCTCCGCGACGGCGTCACGTTCGCTGATCGTCCTGCAGGGCGACGGGACGCCACTCGTCCCGCCGAACCGTCGGAGATGATCGTCGACGCGCTCCGTCGCGGCGGCGTGCCGGTCGCCTACCTGCTCTTCGACGGCGAGCAGCACGGGTTCCGCCGCGCCGAGAACATCCGCCGCGCCCTCGACGCCGAGCTCGCCTTCTACGCCCGGCTGTTCGGCTTCGCCCTGCCGCCCGGCGAGGACATCGCGCCGGTGGATCGATCGGCGAGCACCGCGAAGCCATCGGGGTACCGGTCCGGTCGGCGGCGACGCGACGAAGCTGCGGGACGCGTCGCCCCGTCCGCGCCGGCGACGCGACGCGTCCCGGTCAGGAGGTCAGCGCCGTCAGTCGTCATCGCGCGCAGGCGGGGGCGGCGAGCGTCGGGGTCGACCCCGGCGGCGCTGCGCGGCGTCGAGTTCATCAGCCCGACGCCGCGTGGGCGCTGCCGCCCCGCGGCGTCCACCTCGTCGCGGCCGGGTCGCGCGGCGCAGCGTCGTCGACCCACAGCTCGACGTAGGCCCGCTGGCGGGTGCGGACGCGGCGGCGGTCGTCGTCGGACAGGTTCGCGAGGTCGCGGTCGTGCACCGTGATGAGCTCGGGCTGGTGCAGCGCGAAGTCGGTGTGGAACTCGACCAGCGCGTCGAGCAGCGCCTCGGGCTCGTCGCCGTGGGCCGCAGCGAGCGCGCGGCCGCCCGCGAGCAGGTCGTCGCTGATGCCCACGAGCATCTCGGCGAGCAGGCCCTCCTTCGACCGGAAGTGTCGGTAGAGGGCCGGGCCGGTGACGCCGACCGCCGCGCCGATGCCGTCGATCGACACGCCGTGAAAGCCGTGGGCGGCGAACAGCCGTGCCGCCTCGCCGAGGATCTGCTCGCGGCGGGAGACGGTGGCCGGCATGACGCGGCACACTACGGGTCTTGCGGGTCGACGTGAACGGTCACTAACGTGGTGTTAGTCAGCGTTAACATCGGTGGAGGGGGCGTTCGTGACGGGCACGGCGACGGTCTCGGAGAACGCGGCCGCGCACCGCGAGCTGGTCGACGACCTGCGGGCGAGGCTGGCGGCGGTCCGCCTCGGCGGGCCCGAGAAGTCGAGGCAGCGCCACGTCGAGCGCGGCAAGCTGCTCCCGCGCGACCGCGTCGACGCGCTGCTCGACCCGTCCAGCCCGTTCCTCGAGCTCTCGCCGCTGGCCGCGATCGGGATGTACGACGACGCCTGCCCGGGCGCCGGGATCGTCACCGGGGTCGGGCGCATCGCCGGGCGCGAGTGCGTGGTCGTCGCCAACGACGCGACGGTCAAGGGCGGCACGTACTACCCGATGACGGTGAAGAAGCACCTGCGCGCGCAGGAGGTGGCGCTGCACAACCGGCTGCCGTGCGTCTACCTCGTCGACTCCGGTGGCGCGTTCCTGCCCGCCCAGGACGACGTCTTCCCCGACCGCGAGCACTTCGGGCGGATCTTCTACAACCAGGCGCAGATGAGCGCGCGGGGCATCCCGCAGATCGCCGCCGTCCTCGGCAGCTGCACCGCGGGCGGCGCGTACGTCCCCGCGATGAGCGACGAGGCCGTCATCGTGCGGAACCAAGGGACGATCTTCCTGGGCGGCCCGCCGCTGGTGAAGGCCGCGACGGGCGAGGAGGTCAGCGCCGAGGACCTCGGCGGCGGCGAGCTGCACGCCCGCACCTCGGGAGTGGTCGACCACCTCGCCGACGACGACGCCCACGCGCTCGAGATGGTCCGCGACATCGTCGCGACGCTCGGACCGCGCCAGGCGCCGCCGTGGGAGCGTCGCCCGAGCCGCGGCCGCCGGTCGACCCCGACGGGCTCTACGACGCCGTCCCGGTCGACGGCCGCACCGCCTACGACGTCCACGAGGTGGTCACCCGGATCGTCGACGGCGGGGAGCTGGCCGAGTTCAAGCCCGACTACGGCACGACGCTCGTCACCGGGTTCGCCCACCTGCACGGCCACCCCGTCGGGATCGTGGCCAACAACGGCGTGCTCTTCCGCGAGTCGGCGCTCCAGGGCGCGCACTTCGTCGAGCTCTGCGACCAGCGCGGCGTCCCGCTGCTGTTCCTGCAGAACATCACCGGCTTCATGGTGGGCCGCGAGTACGAGGCGGGCGGCATCGCCAAGGACGGCGCGAAGATGGTCACGGCCGTGGCGACGACGCGGGTGCCGAAGCTGACCGTCGTCATCGGCGGCTCGCACGGCGCGGGCAACTACGCGATGAGCGGGCGGGCCTACTCGCCGCGCTTCCTGTGGATGTGGCCGAACGCGCGCATCAGCGTCATGGGCGCCGAGCAGGCCGCGACGGTGCTGGGCACCGTGGGGTCGGCCGACGCCGAGTCGGTGGGCGAGCAGTACGAGCGCCAGGGCCACCCGTACTACGCCACCGCGCGGCTCTGGGACGACGGCGTCATCGAGCCCGCCGAGACCCGCACCGTCCTCGGCCTGGCCCTCTCCGCCTGCGCCAACGCGCCGCTCGACGAGCCCGGCTTCGGGGTGTTCCGCATGTAGGGCTGCGTCAGCGACGGCGTCTTCCGGTAACTCCCCGTCGATCACCGAGAAAACCGAGGGTCCCGTGTTCACCAGCGTGCTCGTCGCCAACCGTGGCGAGATCGCCGTACGGATCGCGGCGACCGTGCGGGCGCGGGGGCTGCGGGTCGTGGCGGTGCACAGCGACGCCGACGCGGGCGCCCCCCACGTCCGCGCCGCCGACGTCGCCGTCCGCGTCCCCGGCTACCTCGACGCCGCCGCCATCGTCGAGGCCGGGCTCGCCGCGGGCGCCGACGCCGTGCACCCCGGCTACGGGTTCCTCGCCGAGAACGCCGACTTCGCCCGCAGCGTCGAGGCCGCGGGCCTGACGTGGATCGGCCCGCCCGCCGACGCCATCGAGGCCATGGGCGACAAGATCCGGGCGAAGGCGACGGTCGCGAAGGCCGGCGTGCCGCTGGTGCCGGGCAGCAGCGAGGCGGGGCTCGACGACGCGGGCGTCACTGCCGCGGCCCGCGACGCCGGCTTCCCCGTGCTGCTCAAGCCCAGCGCGGGCGGCGGCGGGAAGGGCATGCACGTCGTCGAGCGCGCCGAGGACCTCGACGACGCGATCACCGCCGCCCGCCGCGAGGCCCGCTCGAGCTTCGGCGACGACACGCTGCTCGTCGAGCGCTACGTCACCGATCCCCGGCACGTCGAGGTGCAGGTGCTCGCCGACGCCCACGGCGCGGTCGTGCACCTCGGCGAGCGGGAGTGCTCGCTGCAGCGCCGCCACCAGACGGTCGTCGAGGAGGCCCCGTCGACCGTCCTCGACGCCGAGCGGCGGGCGTCGATGGGCGAGGCGGCGGTCGAGGCGGCCCGGGCCTGCGGCTACGTCGGCGCCGGCACCGTCGAGTTCGTCACGAACGCGGATGCGAGCGACTTCTTCTTCCTCGAGATGAACACCCGCCTGCAGGTCGAGCACCCGGTGACCGAGGAGGTCGTGCGGTTGCGCGACGGCGCCGGGACCTGGGGGCGTCTCGACCTCGTCGCCGAGCAGCTGCGCATCGCCGCCGGCGAGCACCTCGACTACGACCAGGGCGACATCTCCCTCGTGGGCCACGCCGTCGAGGTCCGCGTCTACGCCGAGGACCCCGCGCGCGACTTCCTCCCCACCGGCGGGCGCATCCTCGCGCTCGAGTGGCCGTACGGGGTCCGGGTCGACGCCGGCGTCGAGACCGGCACCGAGGTCGGCAGCGCCTACGACCCGATGCTCGCGAAGATCATCGCGAGCGGGCCCGACCGCGCGGCGGCCCTGCGTCGCCTCGACGCGGCCCTGCGCGCGACGACCGTCCTCGGCGTCACCACCAACGTCGCCTGGCTGCGGCGCCTGCTCGCCGACGACGACGTCCGCGCGGGCCGTCTCGACACCGGCCTGATCGCGCGCCTGCCCGCGCCCGACGACGACGCCGCCGACGGGCCGACCGCGCCCGTCGACGTCCTCGCCGTCGCCGCCGCGCGCACCTGCCCCCGGCCGGCGTCCGACGACCCGTTCGACGCCGTCGGGGGGTGGCGCCTCGCCGGGCCGCCCGCGCCGGTCCGTCGCCGCCTGGTGCCGCTCGCCGGGGGCGACGCCGTCGAGGTCGCGGTCACCGGGGACCCCGCGCGGCGACGGTCGTGGTCGGCGGCGATGATCCACGTACCGATACGGACGTTGATGTCCGGCGCGGCGTACTCGCTGACACCACCCTGCACGTCGCCGTCCTCGACGACGACGCCGTCAGGGTCGACGGCCTCACCCGCCGCTACCGGGTCGCGGAGGACCCGGCCGTCCCGGACGTCGGGTGGATCGACCGTGACGGCGGCGCCTGGGGCCTGCGGGTCCAGGGCCGCCTCGCCGCGGCGCGGGCCGCCGCCGCCCCGATGGGCGACGGCCGGGTCACCGCGCCGATGCCGGGCACCGTCACCGCCGTCGAGGTCGCCGTCGGCGACACCGTCACGGCGGGAGACCGCCTCGTCGTGGTCGAGGCGATGAAGATGGAGCACGTCCTGCGCGCCCCCGTCGACGGGGTGGTGGCCGAGCTGCCCGCGCGTCCCGGGGAGGCGGTGGCGCTCGCCGCGCCCCTGGTCGTCGTCGCCCCCCACGAGCCCGACGGCCGACCTGACAGCGAGCCCGCCCAGGAGGACCGAACGTGACGCTGACCGAGCTGTCCGAGGAGCACGAGGCCCTGCGCGCAACCGTCGAGGAGTTCGCGCAGAAGGAGGTCGCCCCGGTCATCGCGGACCACTACATCCGCGAGCGCTTCCCGTACGAGCTCGTCGCGACCATGGGCGAGATGGGCCTGTTCGGTCTGCCCGTGCCCGAGGAGCTCGGCGGCATGGGGGGCGACTACGTCGCGCTGTGCGTCGCGCTCGAGGAGCTCGGCCGCGTCGACCAGTCGGTGGCGATCACCCTCGAGGCGGGTGTGTCCCTCGGCATCATGCCGCTGCTGCGCTTCGGGTCGGCCGAGCAGCAGCAGCGGTGGCTGCCCGACCTGGCCGCCGGCCGCACCCTCGGCGGGTTCGGCCTCACCGAGGCCGGCGGCGGCTCCGACGCCGGCGCGACCCGGACGACCGCCACGGTCGACGGCGGCGACTGGGTGATCAACGGGTCGAAGGCGTTCATCACGAACTCCGGCACCGACATCACCGCGTTCGTCACCGCGACCGCCGTCACCGACCGCGACGAGGCCACCGGCAAGAAGGAGATCTCGGCGATCCTCGTGCCGAGCGGCACCGAGGGGTTCACCGTCGCCCCGAGCTACTCCAAGGTCGGCTGGAACGCGTCCGACACCCACGAGCTGGCGTTCGACGACTGTCGGGTGCCCACCGGGAACCTCGTCGGCGAGCGGGGGCGTGGCTACGCGCAGTTCCTGTCGATCCTCGACGAGGGCCGGGTCGCCATCGCCGCCCTGGCCACGGGGTCGCGCAGGGCTGCGTGGACGAGTCGGTGCGCTACGCCCGCGAGCGCCAGGCCTTCGGCGCGCCGATCGGGTCGTACCAGTCGATCCAGTTCAAGGTCGCCGACATGGAGACGCGGACGGTCTGCGCCCGGCTGGCGTGGCGCGACGCCGCCGCGCGGATGGCCGCCGGGCAGCCGTTCAAGAAGGAGGCGGCGATCGCGAAGCTCGTGTCCTCCAACGCCGCGATGGACAACGCCCGCGACGCCACGCAGATCTTCGGTGGATACGGGTTCATGAACGAGTACCCGGTGGCCCGCCACTACCGCGACTCGAAGATCCTCGAGATCGGTGAGGGCACCTCGGAGGTGCAGCGGATGCTGATCGCGCGGCGCCTCGGGCTCTAGATCCTCGTGGGCGGGACCACAGGGCGTACCGACCGGTAGACCGTTTGTCGCCCCAACACGCTCGTTCACCTCGTTCCGTACACCCGTTGGTGTCATGCTCGTTGAGCGCTTTGGTACCCAAACGGGGTACGAAGTCGCGAGCGCACCGGTCTTGATCGCCCGGTCGCGGGAACTCGGGGTGTGCGTCGATGGCGGAGAGCGATGCGACGTCGCGGAGTGTCGCGGGGGTCTTCGACCTCTCGCGCCGCGGCTACGACCGTCGCCAGGTCGACGACCACCTGTCCAACCTCCTGGTGCAGCTCTCCGAGGCCGAGCGTGCGCGCCGGCGCGAGGAGAGCCGCGCGAACCGGGCCGAGGCGGAGCTGACCGACCTGCGCGAGCGGCTGCGCAACCAGGCCGCGTCGCCGCGCCACCCGGAGACCGACCGGCTGGCGGTCGCCGCCGAGGACGAGAGCAGGCCCGACACGGGCGGCTCGGCGCACAGCGGGTTCGGCCTGCGGGTCGAGAAGCTGCTGCGGGCCGCCGAGCAGGAGGCCGCCGACACCCGTGACGGCGCGACGCGGGAGGCCGCGGCGCTGGTCGAGCAGGCCCGCGCCGACGCCGAGGGCCACCGCCGCGAGGTCGAGGACGCGCTGAGCGCCCGCGACGCCGAGGTCGACAAGAAGGCGCTGCGCCGGACCGTCGAGCTCGACGAGCGCGAGCGCCAGGTCAGCGAGCAGAGCGCGGCCGCGCGCGACGAGGCCGACCGCCTGCTCGCCGAGGCCCGCGGCCGCGCGGAGCAGATCGGCGCCGACGCCCGCTCGCAGGCGGCCCACCAGCTCGCCGAGACCGAGAAGGCGGTCGACGAGCGCCGCACGGCGGCCGACGACGAGCTCAACCGCCTGCGCACCGTCCGGCGCGGGGTCCGCGGCGACCTCGCCCGCATGCTCGCGGCGCTCGCGGGCGAGCTGCAGCGCCCCGACGTCGAGGCCGGCGGCGACCACCCCGACGAGCACGCCGTCGACGCCGCCTCCGCGGTCGCGCACGAGGCCGTGGCCCGCGAGTCGGGCGAGGTCGCCGCGTCCTCGGCGGCCCACCAGCCCGTCGCCGACTGGTTCGCCCAGACCGGGTCCGGCGAGGGCTCCGAGCGCGTGCAGCGCACGGGCACCAACGGTGCGACCACCCGCACGTCGGGCTCGAACGGCACGGGACCCGTGCACCCGGCGAGCGGGCGATGACCGCGTCCACCCCCGCGGCCTCGTCCGCGACGGGCCCGGTGTCGCGGCCGGTCCCCAGCCCGGTGCCGCGGCCCGTCCCGCGGCCCGCGGAGCCGGTCGAGCCGATGGAGCGGTCGCGCAGCGAGCCGGTCCGAGCGGTCCGCGCAGTCCGAGCAGCCCGTCGACGACGCGTGGGCCACCTCCCCGCCCGTCCGGTCACGGCGTCCCGGCCGCGCCGAGCGCGCCGCCTGGCGCGCGGAGTTCGACGCGCTCGTGGCGCGCGAGCACCCGCGGCTGGTGGCGGAGTGCGCGATGCTGGTCGACGACGAGGGCCGGGCCGCACGCCTGGTGCGCAAGGGCCTCGAGCGCGTGTGGCGCGACTGGCGGCACGCCCGCGAGGAGGCCGACCCGGGCGAGCTCGTCCGGGCCTGGATCCACGAGCACACCGCCGCGCGGCCCGGGTCCGCCGGGGGCCGGTGGTGGCGGCGGCGCGTGACGGCGGGCGAGCGCGGGGCCGCCGACACCCTCACGGCGCTCCGCGCGATGCCGCAGGTCCAGCGACGCGCGCTGGTCCTGCGTCACGGGACGGGGCGCACGCTCGAGCAGATCGCCGAGGTCGAGGGGACGTCCGGCCAGGCGGTACGGATGCGGCTGGCCCACGCGGCGCACGCCATGGCGCACCACCACCCGGCGACGCCCACGATCCCGATCTCCGTGGCGTGGCACGATCTCACCGACGCCACAGGTGAGGACGAGGCGAGCCCGCCGTGAACCGTGCGCTCGAGCGATGGGTCGGCCACGAGCTCGCCGTGCTGCGCGAGGACGTCGCCGCGCGGGTCCGCACCCCGCACCCGTCCGACATCCGCCACGGCCGCGACCGCGGCGGCGAGATGGCCGTGACGACGGTGTCGGTGGGTGTCATGGCCGCCCTGTCTGTCGCGACGGCCTCGTCGGCCGTGTTCGCCCCGGTCCCGGCCGCGCCCGCGAGCCCGGCGCCGCAGCCGGCCTCGGCCGGTGGCGTGCCAGCGGGCCGCCCGCGCTGGGCCCCGCGCCGACCCGCGCCCCGACCGCGCCCGCCCACCCGCACGGCCGCCCCCGTGCGCCCCGCGCCCCCTGCCCGCCCCGGTGAGGGGCGCGCCGAGACCGCGCCGCGCCCGGCACCGGCGCGACCGGCCCCGCCCGCGCGACCGCCCGCGGCCCCGGCCGTCCGGCCGATCGCCGACCTCCACCACAGCATCGACGAGGCCACCCGCATCGGCCTCGACGCCCTCGAGCCCAGGGGGATCGCATGAGCGGGGACCACCACCGGCACGACGACCGCGAGCGGTACCCCGACGACCGTCCGTCCCGGGCGCACGGCCGCGAGGCGAACTTCGTGGTCGAGCTCGCCGAGGTCGGGTGGACGCCACGACGTGACGAGACGAGGAGCGAGGTTGTGACGAGCTCCGGCGAGACCCAGCCCGTGACGGCCGCGACGGCCCGCTACCGCACCCCCGACGCGGGGCCGACCTCCGGCCTGGGTCCCCGCGTGGAGAAGATCCTGTTCGTCGCCGAGCAGGTGGCGGCCGAGACGCGGCGCAGCGCGACCCGCGAGTCGACCGCGATGATCGAGCGCGCCCGGGACGAGGCCGAGTCGCTGCGCCACGAGGGCGAGCAGGCCGTCCTGGCCTTCCGCGACGAGGTCGAGCGGTACGCCGAGGATCGCGCCGCCGAGCTCGACGACCGCGAGCGCCGGATCGAGCGCGAGCGCGAGAACCTGCGGGTCGACGGCGAGCTGCTCCTCGCCGACGCGCGCCGCGAGGCCGACCGCATCCTGACCGAGGCCGCGAGCCTCGCCGAGTCGGTGCGCGTCGAGGTCGAGAACGAGCTCGCCGAGCGCCGCAGCGAGGTCGAGCGGCAGATGGGCTGGCTCGAGGAGTCGCGGCGCGCGGCCCGCGACCTCGCCCACATGCTCCTCGAGCAGGCGGGCGAGGCCCCGCCCGCGGTCGAGGACGCGCCCGACCGCTCGACCGGGTCGCCGCGCGGGACCGACCACGCCGAGCCCGTCGAGCGTGCCGACCACGCCGTGCGCGAGGACACCGTGCGGGTCGAGGACACCGTCGCGGTCCCGCGCGAGCAGGCCCACGACGAGCGCGACGAGCCCGCGACCGGCCTGTCGGCGCGGACGACCTCGACGACCTCGACCTCGACGACGGCGGCCACGACGTCCGTGCCCGAGGTCGCGGCACCGGCTCCCGCGTCGACGGTGGAGCCCGGCACCACCGGCACTCCCCGCGCGCCGCGCCGCCGCCGGAGCTGCGGCTCGCGGGCGTGCTCGGCGGGGTGCCGGCGCTCGCGGCGGTCGAGCCGCCCGCGGCGGACGAGCCGCCCGCCGCCCCCTCCCCGGTGCTCGACCGGGCGCCGCGCGAGCGCGACGACCGCGACTGGTTCACCGTCGGCGACAACACCGAGCGCCTGCGGGCGGTGCCCGGGTACCGGGAGAGCACGCCCGGTCGGACCGCCTGACGCGCGCCGGGCGGGACCCCTCGGCAGGGTCCGTCCGGGGTGCTCCTACGCTGGTCAGAGGGGCCGACGACGGTCCCGACGAGAAGCCTGCGCCGACCCGACCTCGATCCCGCGACGTCATCCCGGCGCGACGAAGGGAGACCGGGGTGAGCGAGGACCCCGCGCGGGGGGCGGTGCTCGACGACCCCCCGCCGGCCCCGTCCGCACCGCGCCCCGGCAGGCCGGGTCGGCGGTTCCGGCTCGGCGACCCGATCGCCTGGGGCCTCGCGGTGCTGGCCGGCGTCACCGCCGTGACCGCCGTGCTGGTCAACGCCGGCTTCAACGACGGGCACTTCGCCCCGCCCCTCGACGACGTCTACATCCACCTGCAGTACGCGCGGCGGATCGGCGTGGGCGAGCTGCTGCGCTACATGCCCGGCGACGCGCCGACGACCGGCGCGAGCAGCCTGCTCTACGTCCTGCTGCTGGGTGCGGTCGCCGCGCTCGGGTTCGGCGGCGGCACGCTGCTGCTCGCGGCCGTGGCGTTCGGGACGGTCTGCTTCGTCGCCGTCGTCGTCGGGGTGTTCCTGCTCGGGCGCGAGCTCGGGTCGCGCGCGGTCGGGGCGGCCGCGGGCCTGCTGACGGCGCTGTGCGGCGCGCTGCTCTGGGGTGCGACCAGCGGGATGGAGGTCGGCCTCGTCGCGGTGCTGGTCGTCGCCGTCCTGCTCGCCTTCGTCCGCGAGCAGCCCCGCGCCCGGTTCGTGGTGACCCCGGTGCTCGCGGCCCTGCTGGCCGTCGCCCGCCCCGAGGGGCTGATCCTCGTCGCCGCGGTCCTGCTCGGCGCCGCCGCGGTCCTCCTCGAGGCGTGGCGCCGCGGGCGCGGCACCCCGCTGCGGGCGGCGACCGGCCTGGCCTGGCTGCTCCTGCCGGTGGTGGCGGTGGCCGCGCAGTTCGCGCTCTACCGGTCGCTGACCGGGACGGTCGAGAACACCGGGCTCCAGGCGAAGTCCTGGTTCGCCCTGCCGGTGCCGTACCCGCAGGAGATCGCCGACCGCATGAGCGCGATCGCGAACCACCTGGTCGGCATCTTCGGCGGCACCGACTCGACGATGGTGGCGGGTCCCGCGACGCTGCTGCTGGTCCTGCTGGGGCTCGCGGGCCTGGCCCTCGGCGAGCGGCCGCGGCGGGTGCTCGCGGGAGTGCTGGTGCTCGGGCTCGCCGGCGTGCTGGTCGCGGTGTCGACGCTGATGACCGCCGAGCTGCACAACGCGCGCTACCTGCAGCCGTTCCTGCCGGTCGTGCTCCTGCTGTCGGTCCTCGGGGCGCGCGTGATCGCCCGCGCGGTGCCCGACCTGCGGATCCGTCGCCAGGTCGCCGTCGGCGTGGTCGGGGTCCTGGTGGCGACGACCCTGCTCGCGCTGCCGACCTGGATGCTGCGCAGCGGCCAGCAGGGTGCCGCCATCCGCGAGTCGTCCGCGTCCGCGGCCGCGTGGCTGCGGGGCAACACCCCGCCCGGCGCGCGCGTCGCCGTCAACGACGTCGGCGCCACGGCCTACCTGTCGGGGCGCACCACCGTCGACCTCATCGGGCTGACCCCGCCGGGGTTCGCCGCGGCCGCCAACGCCGGGCCCGGGGCGCTCTACGAGGCCCTGGTCCGGCTGCCGCCCGACCGTCGCCCCGGCTACTTCTCGATCTTCGCGAGGTGGAAGGGGCCCGACGTCGGCGGCCTGCGCGGCGCGGCGATCTTCTCGAAGGAGCCGCTGATCTCGTTCCGGATCCAGTCCCCGGTCCGCGACGGCTCCCCGTTCCCGGCGATCTGCCAGACCAGCGGCCAGTGCCCGCTGATCGACGTCTGGGCGGCCGACTGGAGCCACGTCGGCAGCGGCGACCGCCCCGACACCCCGGTGCCCGGCCGCGTCGTCGACCGGGTCAACGTCGGCGACCTCGTCGACGAGGCCGCGCACGGCTACCGCGTCGATCCCGCGCTGACCGGCGTGCAACCGATGACGGTGGTCCGCCACCGGGGCAGCCCTACGCCAGGCGCCGGGGACCGGTGGGCCGGTCGTCGTCGACAGCGGCAGGCACGTCGTCGGGGCGAGACGTTCACGCTGCGCGGGCTGACGCCGGGCCGCCCGGTGACCTCACCGGGCCGGGTCGACGCCGCGAGGCCGACCCAGGCAACACCGAGGCCGGCGTCGTCTCCGTCGCCGCCGACGGACGTCCGGTCGGCGACTGGGAGTTCACCCACGCGGGCGGCGTCCCGTGGACCCAGTCGACCTACGTGCTCCCGCCGCCGGCGCGCGACACGCTGACGGTCACCCTCGCGCCCCGCAAGCCCTACCTCGCGCCGTTCCCCGACTACGAGTCGTTCTCCTACTGGGCGAGCCAGTAGCGGTCGCGCTCGCGCAGGGCCAGGAACAGCGGGAACGTGAAGGCGACCGCGATCACGAAGCTCAGGACCACGAGCGTCGCGCTGCGGGCGACGCCCCACCCCAGCCGCCTGCCCTCGACGACCATGAGGACGCAGGCGGCGACGCCGGCGACGAGGATGTCGACGGCGGCCGACGAGCTCGCGGCGGTGGCGAACCACCCGCCGAGGTAGTCCTCGCCCGCGCTCATCGACGCGATGTTGAACCACCACGTCCCGACCAGCCCGACGACCGACAGGGCGAGGTACACGCCGACGAGCAGGCGCGGGCGGCGGGCGGTGGCGGGGCGACGTCGGTGCTCATCGGGTCTCCAGGACGGGCTCGGTGGTGGTGTGACGGCCGGGTGCGGAGCGCAGGACGAGCACCGTGGCGGCGACGACGCCCAGGACGAGGCCGCCGAGCGCGACGAGGGTCGTCGCGTCCGGGGCGAGCACGGGCTGGGCGCGCAGGGCCTGCCAGACCAGCAGGACCGTCAGCCCCGCCCAGCCCGCGCCGGCGACGGCGACGAGGCGGGCGCGGACGTCCTCCTCGCGCAGACCGCGAACCGGCCGGCGAGGACGGACAGGGCGAGAGCCAGCAGCGGTAGGCCCTGCAGGGCGTGCAGGCCCACGAAGTGCCCGATCCGCAGGTCGCCGCCGGTGGTCGACCAGCCCAGCAGCGGCAGCCCCGGCCCGCCGTCGGGGACGCCGACGGCGTGCGCGCCGATGGTGGGCATGCCCGTCGTCGGCGCCGCGGCGATCTGGGCGCCGGTCGGGCCGGTCATGAGGAACGCGACCGCCATCCCGAGCAGCGTCACCGCGAGCCCCAGTCGGATCGCCCACGCCGTCGCGCGGGGAGGTGGCGCTCGCGCAGCAGCACGACGGCGATGACCGCCGTCGCGACCCACAGCACGACGATCGTCGTGCCCATCAGCCCCCAGACTGCGGCGTCGAAGGCGGTCGCGACGTTGAAGTGGCTGGTCGTGCCGCGGACGACCTGCCCGACGATGGCGACCATCTCGATGATCCCGGCGGCGGCGACGACGGTGCCGGCCGCCGGCGACGCGAGTGGGCGCGGCCCCGGACCAGCGAGACCATCCACACGAGGGTGGCGCCGTAGAGGGCGAGGCTGACGGCGAACTTCAACGGCTTGGCCCAGATCGGCGCGCCGCCCAGCAGGCGGGGGTCGACCACGAGCCCGCCCAGGCAGACCGGCACGAGGAGGACCCTCAGGGCCGCGAAGACGAGGAGGGGCCGGTTCCAGGGACGCAGCGGGTCCTCCGTGGTTGAATGGATAGCGACGCTGTCCGTCAGAGAACGGACAGTACAACTATCCGATAGTGCTGTCGAGAGGAGCGGGATGAGGGTCGGCGAGCTGAGCCGCCGCAGCGGCGTGAGCGTCGCGTCGATCAAGTACTACCTGCGCGAGGGGCTGCTCCCGGCGGGCGAGCGGACGGGCCCGAACCAGGCCGACTACGGCGACGGCCACGTCCGGCGGCTGCGCATGATCCGCGCCCTCATCGACGTCGGCGGTCTCTCCGTCGTCGCCACGCGCGGGGTCCTCGCCGCCGTCGACGACCCCGCCATGCCGCGGCACCAGGTCCTCGGTCGCGCCTCGTTCAGCACGATGGACACCGACGACCCCGCCGGGGAGCGCGACGAGGCGTGGGCGGTCGCCGACAAGGCGATGGCCGACCTGGTGGCCGAGCGCGGCTGGTACGTCTCGCGCGACACCCCGGCGTGGGGGACGGCCGTCGGCGTCCTCGCCACCTACGCGCGCCTCGGCGACGACGACCTCGCGGCCCAGCTCGAGCTCTACGCGGAGGCGATGGAGCAGGTCGCCGCGCGGGAGGTCGCGGCGGTCGTCGACCGGGGCGACCGCGCCCGGACCGTCGAGGGTGTCGTCGTCGGCACGGTCCTCGGCGACACCCTGCTCGCGGCCGTGCGACGGATGGCGCAGCAGCACTGTTCCCGTCGGCTTCTCGGTGAGGCGAACGCCGGGCCGCCGGGCTAGCGTTCGGCCGTGGCCCCTACAGCTCGGATCGACTTCCCGTCCCGCGTCGGCGTCTGGTGGACCAGCGACTCCTGGCCGATCGCCGACGCCCAGCAGGTCGCCCGCGACCTCGAGGGGATGGGCTACGGCTCGCTGTTCTACGGCGAGGCCTACGGCAAGGAGACGCTCACCCAGGCCGGGGCGTTCCTCGCGGCCACCGACCGGCTCGTCGTCGGCACCGGCATCGCCAACATCCACGCCCGCGACCCGATCGCGGCGGAGAGCGGCGGCCGCACGCTGACGGCGCTGCACCCCGGACGCTTCGTGCTGGGGCTCGGCGTCAGCCACGCGCCGCTGGTCGAGCGCGGCCGCGGCGGCACGTACGCCAAGCCGCTGGCGACGATGCGCGACTACCTGCAGCGCATGGCCGCGGTCGACGCCTCGGTCGAGCCGGGGGCCGGGCGCCCGACCCGCGTGATCGCGGCGCTGGGCCCGAAGATGATCGACCTCTCCGGGGAGCTCGCCGACGGCGCCCACCCCTACCTGGTGCTCCCCGCCCAGACCGCGACCACGCGCGAGGCCCTCGGCCCCGACAAGTGGGTGATCAGCGAGCAGGCCGTGGCGCTGACCACCGACCGCGAGACCGCCCTGCGCCGGGCGCACGCCCACCTGGAGATCTACTCGGGGCTGCCGAACTACCGGAACTCGTGGCTGCGCCAGGGCTTCGACGAGTCCGACCTGGTGCGCGGCGGGTCGGAGCGGCTCGCCGACGCGCTCGTCGCCCACGGCGACGCCGCGACCGTCGCCCGGGGCGTCACCGCGCACCTCGACGCCGGCGCCGACCACGTCCTCGTCCAGGTGCTGGGCGACGAGCTCTTCGCCGACCCGCGTCCCGCGCTGCAGGAGCTGGCCGGGGAGCTGGGCCTGGGCTGAGTGTCAGCGGAGTCCCGCCGCTGACACCCAACGTCCGTATCGCCACTCCGTCAACCGCGGGTGTCGGTGCGGATGGGATGGCCGGGCGGGACCTCGACGAGCACGATCGCGCGGCCGTCGGGGTCGGCGATCCAGCACTCGTCGAGGCCCCACGGCTCGCGCCGCGGCTCGCGGGTGATCGGCACGCCGCGGTCGCGCAGCCCTCGACCGCCGGGCAGTGAGCGCACCTGCAGCCACAGCGCGGTCGACGCGGTGACCTCGCCCGCGGGCGCGCCGTGCGACAGCTCGATCGAACCGCTGCCCGCGAAGAACACGATCCCGCCGGGGAACTCGCGGGCGACGGCCAGCCCGAGGGCCTCGGCGTAGAACCGCCGCGACACCTCCCAGTCGCGCGGCCGCACCAGCATCCGGCTCGAGAGCACCTCCACGTCGTCCTCCTCACGGCTCCAACCCGGCGGGCATCGGGCATCCTCGTCGGGTGACTGTCCCCGACGCGCCCGACCCGCGCCGCTGGCGGGCCCTCGCGGTCTGCCTCGTGGCCGGGTTCATGACCCTGCTCGACGTCAGCATCGTCAACGTCGCGCTGCCCCCGATCCAGCGGGGACTCGGCGCATCCGCCGCCGAGCTGTCGTGGGTCGTGTCGGGCTACGCGCTGACGTTCGGGCTGGTGCTCGTCTCGTCCGGGCGTCTCGGCGACGACCGCGGGCGCAAGAAGATGTTCCTCGTCGCGCTGGCGCTCTTCACGCTGACCAGCGCGCTCGCGGGCCTCGCGACCGACGGCGTGTGGCTCGTCGTCACCCGGCTCCTGCAGGGCGCCGCGGGCGGCATGCTCAACCCGCAGGTCATCGGCTTCATCCAGGACCTCTTCCGCGGCCCCGAGCGCGGGCGCGCGTTCGGCCTGTTCGGCGCGGCGATCGGGGTCTCGACGGCCGTGGGGCCGCTGCTGGGCGGGCTGTTGCTGGCCTGGGGCGGCGAGGCCGAGGGCTGGCGCTGGGTGTTCTACGTCAACGTGCCGATCGGCATCGTCGCCCTCGTCATGGGCTGGCGCCTCCTGCCCGCCGACCGTCCTCCCGAGGGGGCGCGCCGGCCCCTCGACCTCGTCGGCGCGCTGCTGCTCGGGGCGGCCGTGGTGGCGCTGATGCTGCCGCTGGTGCTCGCCGAGCAGGACGCGGCGAGCGCGCCGTGGTGGCTGCTCGCGGTGTTCGCGGCGCTGCTCGTGGCCTTCGTGTTCTGGGAGCGGTCGGCGCGCCGTCGCCACGGCCACCCGCTGGTCGACTTCAACCTCCTGCGCACCCGCAGCTACGCGCTGGGCTCGACGCTCGGCCTGCTCTACTTCGCGGGCTTCACGTCGATCTTCTTCGTGCTCACGATCTTCCTGCAGCAGGGCCGCTCGTACTCCCCGCTCGCGGCCGGGCTCGCGCTGACGCCGTTCGCCGTCGGCTCGTCGCTGTCCTCCGGGCTCTCCGGGCGGCTGGTGGCGCGGATGGGCAAGCCCTGGTCGTCTCGGGGCTGGTGCTCGTCGCCGGCGGCCTGTCGCGACCGACCTCGTCCTGCGTGCCGCCCCGCCCACGTCGGGTGGGCGATCGCCCTGCCGCTGCTGGTCGCCGGGGTCGGCAGCGGGCTCGTGATCGCGCCCAACCAGACCCTCGCGCTCTCCGAGGTGCCCCCGCGCGACGGCGGCACGGCGGCCGGCGTGCTGCAGACCGGCCAGCGGGTCGGGTCGGCGATCGGCATCGCCGCGGTGGGCGCGGTGTTCTTCGACCGCCTCTCGAGCGACCGCGACGTCGACGGGGCGATCAGCGCCGGCCTGATCGTCACGGTCGCGCTGGTGGTGCTGGCGCTGCTGGTCGGGCTGGCCGACCTCGTCCTCGACCGGTTCCGGCGCCGCCGCCCGGCGCGCCGCCACGCCGGCGCGCGCCGGCGCGCGGACCCCGCCCGTCCGACGGCGCGTCGACGACCCATCGACGACCGCCGACCCCGGGCCCGACCACGAGGCCGACCACGAGGCCGACGCGTCGACCGACCGGGCCGACCGGACGCCGCGTGAGCTCGCGGCCCACGTCGGCCCACCCTCACTGGGCGCGCCGTCGTCTCCGGCCGGGTCCGACGGCGGGGGCGGTCTGCGCCGCCCTGCTGACCCTGGTCGACGCGGGCGGGCGGCAGGCCTCCCGGGTCACCGCCGACGCGGGGGGCGCCTACCGGCTCGACGCGCCGGGCCCCGGCACCTACCCGCTGGTCGTCCGCGCGGCGGGCCACCGGCCGGTGGTGTCGGGGGTGCGCGTGGCGGGGGAGCGCGGCACGACGTCGCCTGACCGCCGGTCACGCACGGCGGGTTCCTGGGCCGACGGCCGATTGAGCCTCACCCGCCGGGGTACAATGAGCCTCGGGACTTCGCCACGGAGGGAGATCGTCATGTCGGCCGACGACAAGATCGAGCACAAGGGCCAGGAGCTCAAGGGCAAGGCCAAGGAGGCTCTGGGCGACGCCACGGACAACAAGGAGTGGCAGGCCGAGGGCAAGAAGGACCAGACGATGGGCAGCCTCAAGGGCGCGGGCGAGAAGATCAAGGACGCCTTCAAGCCCAGCAAGTGAGTCGACGCGCTCCCGAGGGCCCGGTCCGCGACGGACCGGGCCCGACGTGCGTCCGGAGCCCGATCTCAGAGCCGCTTGAGCGGCGGCGGGCGACGCCGTCGTCGCCGGAGAGCGAGGCCTGGGCCGGCGAGCGCGCCAGCGCCACCACCCGCCGAGCGCGAGCGCCAGGCCAGCGACCAGACCGGGCCACCATCCGTCCCGCACGCCGTCGCCGAGCAGGACCAGGCCGAGCAGCCCGGGCACGAGGGTCTCGGTCACGGCGAGCACCGCGACGACCGGGCCGACGGAGCCCCGCCCGAGGGCGACGGTGTACAGCACGAGCCCGAGTGCGCCCGAGGCGAGCAGGACCCAGATGACCGGATCGGTGAGCGCGTCGCGCACCACCTCGCCGGTCGTGCCCTGGAGGTCGACGAGACGCACCGCCACCGCCACCCCGCTGAACGCGAGCCCGGCCAGCAGCGCCATGACGATCGCGTGGGTCGCGCCAGACGGTGACGACGCCGACGACGAGCAGCACCACGAACGCCGCGACGAGCGCGATCACGCCGCGGGGCCCGTCGGCGGCTCGTCGGTGCTCGCGGCGGCGACGATGAACCCGAGGCCGAGCACGTTGGCGCCGCCGCGACGAGGTCGCGGCGGCGCAGCGGCGTGTCGAACACCCAGTGCGAGGCGATCGACCGTGATCGCGACCTGACCCGGCGACGATGGCCTGCACCGCCACGATCGGCATGTAGCGCAGGCGACGACGGTGAGGACCCAGGAGAGGATGTCCAGGGTCAGCCCGAGGAGGTAGATCGGCTGGAGCACGACGGTGGCGGCGCGGGTCGCGCGGCGGGTCGCGAGGGCCTCGAGGAGCGCGGCGCCCGCGTTGCCCGCCGCGGCGGCGACGGCGGCGACCAGACCGAGCAGCAGCAAGCGTGCTCCTTCCCGGGTGCGGGCCGGCGGGTGACGAGGTCGTGGGCCAGTGTGCCCGTCGACCCCGGGAAACGGTCGCGCCAACGCGGAACGAACGAGAGGAACCCCGATGGCGACGGCGGTGATCCTCGTCGCACTGGGGCTGCTGTCCCCGGTGATCGCACGGCCCCTGACGCCGGCCGCCCGCCGGCGGCGGTCACGCGCGGCTACGTCGTCGCCGGGTCTGCTCGTCGCGCGGTGGCGTCGTCTTCGCCCTCGTCGCCGACGCGCGTGCTCGCCGCCGTCGACGACCCGGTGCTCGCCTGGTGCGCTGCGCCACCGCGGACCGGGCACGACGGCGCTGGCCGAGGGCCTCGCGCTCTACGGGGGCACGACGTTCACCGGCGGTCTGGCGGTGCTCACCGCGGTCGTCCTCGCGTGGCGCGGCCGGTGGGCGTGGGCGGTGTGCTGGGTGCTCGCCGTCGCCGTCGGCGCGACGGCCATCCGCGTGCTCAAGCTCGGTGTCGAGCGGCCGCGCCCACCGTGAGATCACGCGGCCTGGCGCAGGAGACGACGACGTCGCTCCCCTCGGGCCACTCCCTCATGGCCGCCCTCGGGCTGGGGCTCACGGCGACGGCGATCGTGCTGCTCAGCAGGGCGGGGCGCCTGCTGGCGGGTCGCCGTCGGCCTCGCGGTCGTCCTCGCCGCGGCGATCGGGACCAGCCGGGCCTACCTCGGGGTGCACTGGGCGACGGACGTCGTGGCGGGCTGGCTGCTCGGCGCGGCGGTCGTCACCCTCGCCACCACCGTCGCCCGCGACCGCGAGCCGGTCCGCGACCCGGCGACCGGTGGGACCGGTCCTGGGACCCCCGCCGGGCGCGGGATGATCGCGGACGACACGGAACTGACCGATCGACCGGTCGACCAGCGCTGAAGGACCGGTCACCCGGTCGACGGGCTCGGGCCACCGGTGGTCGGCCCGGCGGCGCGGCGGCAGGGACGCGGCACGACCGGCGGTCGACGCCCTCCACCGGTCGGGACGCTGGGTGGTCGATGTGACATTGAGCGACTGCATTCCGGCTTCGCCTCGGCGGTCGACACCGTCGTGACGTCACGTACGGTCCCGTTTGCTCCGAACGAGCACGCCTGCCTAACCTGCTGTGGTCTGAAGAGGTGAACGGGGTTGAGCATGGATCAGGTTCCGCTGATCGTGCTCGGCGCCGACCTCGACGGTCTCGTCACCGCCCTCGCGCTGGCCCACCAGGGCTTCCCGGTGCACGTCCTCGAGCGGGGCGAGCGCGAGGAGCCCGGGCCGGAGGCGACCGTCTTGACGCCCGCCGCGGTGCAGGAACTCGCCGTACTCGGCCTGGCCGACCACGTCGTCGCCCGGTCGGCCGAGCCCGCCGAGCTCACCCATGCCGACGGCCACACGGGCCAGGTCCTGCGCAAGGTCGGCCTCGGCTCGGCGGTGCGCCGGCGCTTCGGGCAGCCCTACCTCACCGTGCGCCGCTCCGAGCTGCGGGCGCTGCTCGTCGCCGCCTGCGAGTCCGACGAGATGATCCACGTGGAGTTCGGCTGCCGGGTCGCGGCGGTCGACGACCTCGGCGAGGCCGTCCTCGTCACGCTCGCCGACGGTCACCGCCTGCGCGCCGAGGCGCTCGTCGCCGCCGACGGCGCCCGGTCGCCCGTGCGCGCGATGCTCGGGGGCGGGCACGCCACGTCCTCCCCGTACGTGATGCGCTCGGCGCCCGGCCCCTCGACGCTCGGGCACACCGGCGTGCGGCTCTGGAGCTCGGCGTCGCTGCTCGTCGCCCAGATGCCCGTCGCCGAGCACGCCTCCGAGGTCGCCGTCGTGCTGCGCGGTGGCCACGACGACGACCCGCGGCTGACCGACGGCGCGCTGCCCGACCTCGCCCGCCACCTGCCCGAGGTCCGCGCCGTCGCCGCCCCCGCGCTCGAGAGCGGTGCGCCGCATCTTCCGGCACCACGCGCCGCTCGAGCGCAGGAACGCGGCACCGCATGACCGTGCTCGGCGCGGCGGCGGCGCCGATGCTGCCCCGCACGGGCCTACGCCACGTCGGCGGCGTCGTCGACGCCGGCGCGCTCGGCGCCGCCTTCGACCGGGCCGACGGCCGCATCCTGCACGCGCTCGACCTCTACGTGCGCTCGCGGGCCCGCAGCTGGGCGACCGTGTCCGAGCGCTCCTGGGACTTCGCCCAGCTCTGCCACGCCGACGGGCTCCTGCGCCGGCTGAGGGACCGGCTCTGGTCCGGCCAGCAGATCGACACGCTCGCGGCGGCCACCGAGCTGCCCGTCGCGCCCGCACCCGCCCCCTGAGAAGGGATCCCTCCCTGCGGCGCAGTGCGCACCGCCATCCGGAGTCACCCTGGGTGTCACACGGAGAGAGGGCTGCGCCTCCGGGCTCGGCTGGGTACCGTCGCGGCGCAGCCGGGACCGCGAGGGCCCGGCACGGGGCGGGGTTCCGCGGTCGCGGGGCCGACGGGACGGCATCGGGAGCCACATGAACACGACACCCACGCCGAGGCGACGGCCCACCGGGCCGCATCCCGAGCGCACCGGAGCGGCGTCCGGGACCGTCGACGAGCCGCAGGTGCCGGCGCAGCGCACCGCGGCGGACGTGTACGGCGTGAGCGAGGAGCAGGTCCACCGGGCCCGCATCGCGGTCGCGCGCAACGCCGTCGACCCCGACGACTGCCGCGAGCTCCTCGACATGCTCGGCCTCATCGGGGAGCCCGGCGAGCCGCCCCCGGTGCGTCGCTGACCGAGTTCCGTAGTCCGGCCGCACCGTGACGTTCGGCTCGCCACGATCCGGCGCCCCGCGCGACCGTCGTGGCCATGGAGCGGGACCCGCTACCGGCCCGGCGCCGACGGTTCGTCGTCATGTCGCGCCCGGGCGAGTCCCGCCAGGCCCGCCGCTCCGTCGCCAGGCGCGGGCGGTGGCGACGCGCGACCGCATCCTCGGGCGGCGGCGGCCGACTTCGCCGCGGCGGGCTACCACGGCTCGTCGCTCTCGCGCATCCTCGAACGGAGCCCCGGGGTGACCAAGGGGGCGCTCTACTTCCACTTCGCCTCGAAGGAGGCGGTGGCGCTCGCGGTGGTCGAGGCCATGAGCGAGGCGTGCATCCGCCTCGCCGAGGACGCGGCGTCGCCGACGCCCACCTCGACCCGCTGCGGCGCGCGCCGCGGCTCACCGTCCGCGTCCAGGACCTGCTGCCCGGTCGGCGGTCACCGCGCGGGCGTCCGGCTGGCGGGCGAGGGCGCGGTCGGCCCGACGTGGTCGGCCTGGCCCACGCGTTCTGGGAGGCGACGTTCAGCGCGCTGTTCGCCGCGGCCCGCGACGGTGGCGACGCCCGTGCCGAGGTGGATCCCGCGGCCATGGCCCGCTTCGTGCTCGACTTCTCACACGGGGCCTTCACCACGTCGATGGTCACCACCGGCATGGCCGACCTCCGTCCCGCGGGTCGCCACAACTGGGAGGTCGTCTTCGGCCACATGGCCGTGCCGGGCTGGCTCGCCGGCTGGCGGGCCGACGGCGGGATGGCGGTCATGCGCCGCCACCTCGAGGTCGGCGGGGACGACGACGGGGGTGGGTGAGCGTCACCGGGTCCGTCGCCTATGCTGATCGAGCTCCCGACGGTGGCTGAACCGTTGGGGTAGGGTCCTCCTCCGGAGGTCACGCCCCCATCGTTCAGTGGCCTAGGACTCCGCCCTTTCAAGGCGGCAACGCGGGTTCGAATCCCGTTGGGGGTACGCGGTAGGTTCGATACAGCAGAACAGCACGAGCACGGCCCAGTGGCGCAGTTGGTTAGCGCGTCGCCCTGTCACGGCGAAGGTCGCGGGTTCGAGTCCCGTCTGGGTCGCTCCGATTTCTCGGGCGACGTCTCCCCTCCGTGGGTCTCGCTCACGGCCAGGTAGCTCAGTCGGTACGAGCGATCGCCTGAAAAGCGATAGGTCGGCGGTTCGACCCCCGGGCCCTGGCCACCTCACGTTCGCCTCGATGATCACGCCGATCGGGCCTTGGCCCCGCGACTGCGTCCTTGTCCACCGGCGATGCTCGACGCCGGGCCGCGAGTCGTGTAGCCACGGTCCGAGGCGCACGCACGTCCAGGAGGATCAGGCCAGGTACGAGGAGCTGAACTTCGGACGAGCGCATCCAGAAGGCGCAACGTCTGCTCGCGCTCGCGGAGGAGTCCGATCCGGCCGAGGCGACGCTCCTGGTCGCGCGGGCGCAGGTGCACGCCACGATCGCCCAGGCTCAGGCCTCGGAACGCCCGACGGCCGTCCGGGGCCCCGACGGGTCGGTCCGCGGGTGAGCCCCGGCAGAGCGGATGCCCTACGTCGAGCCGAGGAGCGCGCTGGTTCACGTCGGAGAGCTGCCTGCCCGGGCCCGGGGCTGCGCGCCGAGACTGACGGCGTCTTCGGATCGAGCGACTGTCGATCGTGCGGTCGCGTGTCGGCGGCGCTCGGTCCGGGACGCGCGGAGCAGCGACGGCGAGCCGGGGGGGAGTGGAGAGGACCGCAGTCCGTGGGGGCCGGCGGTGATCGCGCTGGTCTTCCTCGTCCTCGGGGTGGTCGCGCTCGTGCGGTTCGCCGACCTGCCCGCAGTGTGGATCGTCGTGGCGCTCTGCGTCCTCGTCGCCGGGTGGCAGGCGGGCACCGCGACCCAGCGCTACCTCGAGTCGCGCGACCGGGGGTAAGCCCCATTGTGCCGCCGCCGGGGGCCGGGATATGACTGCACGGCCGAACGGGGGAGGGGGCATGGCGACGCAGTCGGGTGAGGAGTTCGGGCAGTACCGGCTCGAACGGCTCATCGGCCGGGGAGCGGTCGGCGAGGTGTGGGAGGCCACCGACCGCATCGCGCGCCGTACCGTCGCGATCAAGCGGCTGGCGCCGCACCTGGCCGAGGACGACGAGGTGCGCCGGCGCTTCGAGCGCGAGGCGCGCCTGGCGTCGCGGCTGCGTGACCCGCACGTCGTGCCGATCCACCGCTACGGCGAGATCGACGGCCGGCTCTACCTGGACATGCGCCTGGTCGAGGGGCTGAACCTCCAGCAGGTCCTCGTCCGGCAGGGCCCGATGCAGCCCGGCGGGCGGTGGCGATCGTCGCCCAGGTCGCCCACGCGCTCACCACGGCGCACAAGAGCGGTCTGGTCCACCGGGACGCCAAGCCGTCGAACATCCTGGTCACCGTCGGCCACGACGGGCAGGACCTCGCCTACCTCGCCGACTTCGGGATCACCCGCAACCTCGAGGCCGGCCCCGACAGCAAGTCGTCGGGCGCGCTCGTCGTCGGGACGTTCGACTACATGGCGCCCGAGCAGTTCCAGGGGGACGCCTCCCGAGCTCCGACGTCTACTCGCTGGGCTGCGTGCTCTTCCAGTGCCTCACGGGCTCGGTGCCCTACCCTCGGGGGGCCTCCCGGCGGTCATGCACGCGCACCTGAGCGCCGAGCCGCCGCGGGTGTCGGAGCGCGCCCCGTGGGTCGGGACCGCCCTCGACGGCGTGCTCTCCCAGGCCCTGGCGAAGGACCCGCGCGTCCGCCAGGAGTCCGCGATGGCCCTCGCGGCCGCGAGCCGTGGCGCCGTGGGCGCGGCGGCACGGCCCGGGTGGCCCGCGGGCCGGTGGCGCGGCCCGACCTCGGCGGCGCCGGGCCGCGCCGGCGACCCGACCGCGACCCCGACCGGCGACCCCGTGGCCCCGCGTCGGTCCCGGTCCCTGGGACGACACGACGACGACCCGGCGCCGTCGCACCGTGCTGACGGGCGCCGCGCTCGCCGTCGCGGCCGTCCTGCTCGTCGCGGTGGCCGCCGTCGGGGTGACCCTCTCGCAGGAGTCGTCGGCCGAGACCCCCGTCGCCCCGCAGGCGGTCCCGGCGCCGCTGGTGCCGCCTCCGGGACCCGGCGCCGCGCACGCCGCCGGGTACTCCCCGGCAGCGAGCCTCGCGGCCCCGAGATCCTCGGCCTGGTCAACATGCCCGGGCGGCCTGAGACCGTGGCGGTGAGCCCCGACGGGGCCCGCTCGTACTCGACGACGAGCACCGGTCCGCCTGCCCTGCGCATCGTCGACACCGCGACCGCGACCGAGATCGCCTCGGAGCCGATCCCCGGCGTGCCCCGGTTCGTGGTGGCGGCCCGCGACGGCACGGTCTACGTGACCTTCAACGACGAGGTCCGCGACCAGCTCTCGGTCGCCGCGGTGAACGGGACGACGGGCCGGCCCATCGTCAAGCTCATCGCCACCGGGCAGCCGGCCGACCGCAAGTACGGCCAGACCTGGCTGTTCGTCGCGGCCGTGTCCGAGGACGGGAGCCGGCTCTACGTGCCCCACCACACGAGTTCCGTCGTCTCGGTGCTCGACACCACGACCGGTGCCCCGGTCGCGCAGATCCCGATGCCGCGCCACCCGCACGCGGTCGCCCTGAGCCCGGACGGGCGCACCGCCTACGTCGCCGCCCACGGCAGCGGCCAGGTGCAGGTGGTCGACACCGCGACCAACACGGTGCGCGGCTCGATCCTCATCGGCCCGGGCACCGCGCCGCACGACCTCGACGTGTCGCCCGACGGTGCCTGGCTGCACGTCGCCAACTTCGACGCCGGCACGATGAGCTACGTGGAGACGGCGACGGGCCGGGTGGCCGGTGCGGTGCCCGTCGGCCGCCATCCGCAGTCGATCGTGTTCGCCCCGGACGGGCGGCACTCCTACGTCGTCGACAACGAGGGCAACACGGTGTCGGTCGTCGAGACCGCCACCCACCGCGTCGTCGGCGCTCCCCGCGTCAGCATCGGCGCCTCGATGGTCGCGGTCGCGCCCGACGGGCGCCTGGCCTACGTCGCGAGCCGCGACACCGGCGTCCTCACGACCTTGCGGACCGCCGATTGAGCGGGCAGGGGCCGCCGGGGAGGACCGGTTCGGGCCCTCGACGGGTGAGGGCCCCGACGACGAGGGCGGCCACGACGAGGGTGGGAACGACGGGGACGGCGGGGACGAGGCGCCCGACGACGAGGTCCTCGACGCCCTCGCGGCGGTCATCGCCGGTGACCGACGGCGACCCGACGACGCCCGCGCCGCCGCGGCGGCTGCTCGGGCCGGACGGGTCGTGACCGCTCACGGGGGCTCGGGCGCCTCGAGCAGGAGCGTGCAGGTGCGCACCGCGGCCTCGACGGCGCGTCGGTCGCGGCGGGAGAGGGCGGGGTGGGCGGCGCGTGCGCGCCAGAACGTCCGCTCGGTCTCGGCGGCCGCGCGCACCTCGTCGGGGCCCGCCTCGTCGGCCAGCCCGAGGCGGCGGGTCGGGGCGGGCCGGCGGCGCCCCACAGCCGTTCGGCGCGACCCCGGTCGCTGCGCGGCAGGTGGGTGGCGCCACCAGCAGCGCGACCTCGGTGAGGTCGTGGGCGGTGGCGCGGACGCGCTCGAGGCGGTGGCGCAGCCGGTCGTGCGCCCGGTCGGCGGGCGCTGCGCGCAGCGCGGCGGCGAGGTCGGACAGGACGGTGCGTGCCGCAGGGCGCCCGCGCGGGCGAGGAGCCGGCGGCGGACCGCGAGCGTCGCGCGCCCGTCGTCGACCTCGGCGGGGGCGACCCACAGCGCCGGGACCTCCCCGGCGAGGTGTCGGGCGCCGGGGCGACGAACACGACGGCGTCGGGCGAGCCGTCGTCGAGCAGGACCGGCGGTGTCTCGGCGACCGGGCCGAGGAGGCGACGCACCAGGGCGTGCGGTGCGGGCCGGCGGGGTGCGCACCGCGAGCCGCACCAGGTCGTCGAGGCGGTGCTCGAGTGCGGCCGCACGGGCGGCGAGCGGCGGTACGCCGTGGGCCCGGATGGCGGCCAGCAGGACCCGGACCCGCTCGTCGAGGGGCCGCGGTCGGCGGGATTCGCCCGCGGCGGCCGGGGTGGTGGAGACGCGGTGCGGGGCCGGGACGGTCCGGTCGCGCGCGGCCCGGGCCGCGTCGCCCGCGGGGTCGCCGCCGCCGGACAGGACCACCGTGGACGCGCCGTTCGCCCCGCCCCCGCCGCGCCCCGCGGCGCACCGGCCCCCGCCCCGGCGGGCGCGGCCGCCGTCCCCGACGTCCCGTTCGCGGGCCCGTCGGGCCGGGGCGCACCGCCCGCGGGGGTGCCGACCGGGACGAAGCCCTCGACGCGGGTCCCCGCGTCGGGGCCGAGGTCACGGTGACCCCGCCGCCCACCCGCACGATCCGCGCCGTGACGTTGCGCAGCCCGCGCCCTCACCGGCGGGGGCCGCGCGGCCGGGGCCGTCGTCGACGATCGCGAACCGCAGCAGACCGGCACCCGCGGGCGCCCCCGGCGTGACGGCCGGGCCCTCGGCGAGGCTCACCGTCACCGACGCCCCGGGGCGTGCTTGCCCACGTTGGTGACCGCCTCAGGCAGCTGAACCACACCGCGGCCTCGGTCGCGGCCGCGTAGCGCCGGCTCGGCGGCACGTCGAGGGCGAGGTGCAGGCGGGGATGGATCGCGGGCAGCTGGCCCGACAGGGAGGCGATCAGCCCGCGGTCGCCGAGCACGAGGGAGGAGACGCCCGTCGTGGTGTCGGTGAGCACGGCCTGCGCGGCCTCGAGCCCGTCGAGGACCGACGCGAGGCGCTCCCGTGCCTGCTCGTCGCGGCCGTGGCGCAGGTGGTGCTCGACCAGCCCCAGCCCGAGGCGCAGGGAGACGAGGTGGTGCTGGGCGCCGTCGTGCAGGTCGCGCTCGAGCCGGCGCCGCTCCTGGTCCATCTCCGCCACCACGAGCCGCCGTGACCGGGCGATCTCGCTCGCGTGGCCGACGGCGGTCCGCAGCTGGCGCTCGAGCTCGATCCCGAGGCGACCCGACTCGAGCACCGGCACGAGGGCGTCGGCGAGGTCACCGAGCAGCCCGCGCCGCTCGGTGTCGAGGTGGCCGCCGCGCCGCGGTCGACCGCGAGGCGGCCGAGCGGCTCGAGCCCCCGCAGGACCGGCACCTCGAGCGCGGTGTCGGCCGCGTCGCGCGGCACCGTGTCGCCGGTGACCGCGGACGCCTGCCAGCGGTAGGTCAGATCGGACAGGCCCGGTCGCAGCACGGTGACGCGGCACCACTCGGCGCCGAGCCCCCGCCCGACGGCCTCGGCGATCCGGACCACGTCGGGGCCGGCGTGCGCGTCGACCGACGAGGAGAGGGCCGCGACGCTCGACAGCGCGCTGTAGGGCGTCGGCCGGCGGCCGTGCAGCAGCTCGTCGAGGAGGCGCTCGAGGCGCGGGGCGGCCAGCGGGTACGCCGCGGCCGCCGCGAGCACGGCGACGACGAGCGCGGCCGTCTCGCCGACGAACGGGACCGACGCGGCCGTGACCACCACGACCACGCCGCCGAGCAGGACCGCGAGCCCGCCGCGGACCAGGAGGCGCGCGACGCGACGCTCGGCGGCCCAGAGCCGGTCGCGGTCGGCGCCGACGAGCACGACCAGCCCGACCGCGACGCAGACCCCGCGCGCCGTCCAGAACAGCGGCCCGAGGGGCAGGCTCCCCGCGGCGCCCGCCGTGGGTCGACCAGGCCGAGCCCGCCGCGACCGGCTGCCGACGCCACGAGGGTCACCACGCCGAGCACGGCGACGACCACGAGCGCCCCGAGCAGGACGCTGCGCAGCAGGCGGATCTGGGTGCGCTGCGCGGCGTCGAGCCCCTCGCGCCACGACAGCGCCACCAGCCCGGCCGTGGGCATGAGCAGCCCGAAGAACAGCACGCAGCTCACGCTGTGCGGGAGCAGGGCGGTGCCGAACCCGACGACCAGCGTGAGCACGACCCCGCCGGCGAGCAGGCCGCGGCCGGTGCGCGTGGTGGTGTCGAGCCGGACCCGGCCCGTGGGGTGGAGCAGCAGGGCGACGACGGCGGCCAGGCAGGCGACGGCGTGGAGCACGACCTGGTGCGCGACGTCGAGGTCGAGGCCGGTCACCGACCGCACGGCGCCTGCCGCCGCGTGCGCCTGGAGGTTGAACGCCCCGGCGGACCCGACGAGCGCGACGGCGAGCCAGCGCGCGGTCCACCAGCGCGGGTGCCGCGCGAGCAGGACGGCCGCGAGCAGCAGGGCCGCCCCGCTCGCCACCTGGTCGGCGACCAGCTGCGGGCCGGGCACGGCGTGGTGCGTGGGCGTGACCACGGCCCCGGCGGCGAGCCAGACCAGACACAGCGCCGTGGACGCGCCGAGCAGGACACCCCAGGCGAGCCGGACCGGCTCGGCCGGCTCGACCGCGGACGGCGGGGACGGCCGTCCGCCGCGGCCGGGCCCGGGGCGCGGGCCGGACGACGTCGCGGGCGCGGGCGACGAGGGTCACCGCAGGGCCGGGGACTCGGCGCCGGAGTGCCCGACGGACGGGGCGAGGTCGTCGGGCAGCGAGGCGGTGACCCGGAGCACCCCGCCACCGACCCCGACGGCGAGGCGCCCGCCCAGGGCGTCGAGCCGGTCGGTCTCGTCGTCGACGGCGGTCCGCAGCGCCTCGACCTGCTCCACCCCCGTGGCCCGCGCGGGGTCACCGACGGCCACGGCGCGGTGGCCGCGGTCGTCGTGGGTGAGCTCCACGACGATCGCCCGGCCGGCCGCGGACCCGGCCGCGGTCGGGTCGCAGAGGTGCGCCACGGCGCCCGCCGCGACGTAGTAGAGCGCCGACTCGATCTCCCAGGACGCCCGGCCCGACCACCGGTCGGTGACGGTGACCGGACGTGGCAGGTCGGCGGCCATCTCCTCGAGTGCCGCCGCGACGCCCTGCGCGGCCAGCACCGACGGGTAGACCCCCCGCACGATCGCCCGGAACCGCTCGATGAGGGCGTCGAGGTCCTCGAGGGCCGCCGCGAGCGCCCGCTCGGCCGCCGCCCCGTCGGCCACGTCGCCGTCGGCGCGGTCGGCGGTGCCGCTGCCGGTGTCGAGCGCGGCCGCGATCCGGTCGAGCGCGCTGCGCAACCCCGTCAACCGGTCGGTCGTGGCGTGCGCGAGCTCGGTGACCAGCCGCCGTCGCTCGGCGTCGCGGGCGCGCGCGAGGCGGGCCCGCGAGTCGGCGAGCTCGTGGGCGAGCGCGTCGGCACGGCGGACCCGCTCGCCGAGCTCGGCGTTCTGGCGCGCGCCGCGCAGCAGCATCGCGGTGCCCGCCGCGATGTCGCGGGTGAGGCGCCGGTCGGCGGGCGTCACCGCCGAGGAGGACTTGTCGAGGGTGAGCACGGCGCGCAGGACGCCGCTCTCGACCACCGGGACCGCGTGGTCGACCCCGGGCGCGGCGAGGAGCGCGGCGAGGTCGGGCAGCGAGGGCGGGCCCGGGGTGGGCGCGGTGGGCGCGTGGCCGCGCCCGGCCCGGCCGGCCGCTCGGGCCCGGCGTCGTGCGCCGCGGCGCGGCGCAGCCCGCCGTCGTCGGCCAGCCAGACGGCGGCGCCGCGGGCGCGGGTGCCCGCGGCGAGCGCCTCGGCGAGCCGGGCAGGGCCCGTTCCAGCTCGCCGGCGGACGCCGACCCGACGCGGTGGCCCGCGGCGGCGAGCGCGGCGTAGGGGGAGTGCTCGCGCGGCGCGACGCGCGCGAGCAGCGGCTCGAGCAGCGGCCCGGCCCGGCCCGCGGCGAGCACGGCGAGACCCGCGGCGAGGAACGGCAGCCACACCGGGTCGGGAGCGAGGCCCGGCAGCAGGGTCGCCCCGCCCAGCACGGCCGCGACGACCACGGCGACGACGCCCGTCGTGGCCGCGGCGCGGGCGTGCCGGGCCCACCATCCGACCTCGACCCGTGCCGCGGACCCGCTCGCCGTCATGCCGTGCTCCCCCGCACCCCGCGGCGCTCAGGGTAGGTCGACCCACCGACACCCCCCAGCGCGATGATCAGCCGGGCTCGCGCTGCGAGCGCAGGTAGTGCAGCACGGCGAGCACCCGCCGGTGGTGGTTCGAGGTGTCGGCGCGCAGCCCGAGCTTGTCGAAGATGCCGGCGACGTGCTTCTCCACCGCCTTCGGTGTCACGACGAGCGCGGCGGCGATGCCGTTGTTGGAGCGTCCCTCGGCCATGAGCCGCAGGACGTCGAGCTCGCGCTCGGAGAGGTTCGCGACGAGGTCGCGGCGCCCACCCGGCCGGTCGACGAGCCGCTTGGCCAGGACGGGCTCGATGACGATCTCGTCGTCGTCGATGCGGCGCAGCGTGTCGGACAGGACGTCGACGCTGCCGACCTTCTCCTTGAGGCGGTAGCCGATGCGCTCGGTGCCGATCTCGAGGATGCGCATGAGGTAGTGCGACTCGGCGTAGTGCGACAGGAACAGCAGGCCCAGGTCGGGCAGCCGAGCCCGCAGCCGCTCGGCGGCGCCGAGCCCGCCGTCGGGTTCGGGGGGCATCCGGATGTCGAGGATGGCCACGTCGGCGGGAGCGGTCTCGAGCAGCCGCACCAGCGCGTCACCGTCGGCGACGGCGCCGACGACCTCGTGGCCCGCCGCCTCGAGCAGCATCTGGAGCCCGTCGCGGAAGAGGGTGCCGTCCTCGGCGAGCGCTACGCGCACGGGAACACCGCGGTCACCCCGCGCCGACCCCGTCCCGGCCCCGCGGGGGACCTGGGGTCGTCGACCGTCGCCCCGAGGGCGCGGGCGCGGGCGCCGAGCCGCCGGGCGGCCGCGTCGTCGAGCCCGGTCACGGTGCAGACCAGCTGCGACGGGCCGGGGACCAGGGCGACGGCGACGGCGGGCGCGGTCGTCGCGTGCAGGCCCTCGGCGAGCGCGAAGTAGACCGCGCCCTCGAGGGCGGGGCCGTAGCGCTCGGGCCCGACCTCGAGGGCGACGGAGACGGCGAGGTCCTCGGCGACCCGGCGCAGCGCGGGCCCGATGCCCGCCGCGAGCAGCAGCGGCGGATAGAGCGCGCCGGCGACGTCGCGGAGCTCCTCGAGCACGGCGTGCAGGTCGTCCTGGACCTCCGACAGCGCCGAGCGCAGGCCGGGATCGTCGACGCGGTGGCGCAGCAGCCCGAGGCGCAGCGTGGCGGCCGAGAGCCGCAGGGCGGGCCCGTCGTGCAGTTCCCGCTCCAGACGCATCCGCTGGCGCCACGCGTCGGCGTCGAGGCGCGCGGCGTCGCTGCGCGCGGACCGCCCGCGGGCGGCGGGGACGACGGGCGGCGGGCTCATGGCGACGATCGTCGCGCCCGCGGCCGACCCAGGAAGGGGGTGCGCCCGAGGGCGAGGTGGGGTTGTCCCCCTTGCCGTTCGGCGCCCGGACCCGTGGAATCGCCCGATGGAGGGGTCGCCCCGGACGGGCGTACCCCGTTCGGCCGTATCGGGGGGAGCGGGCATGTATCGCCTGGGGGTCGACATCGGGTCGACGTCGGTCGCGGCGGCCACGGTGCGGGGCGACCGGGTCGAGATGGTGGCTCTCGGTGAGCGCGCGGTCACCGCTCCCGCCGTCGTCTGCGCCCTCGTCGACGGCACGCTCGTCACCGGTGACGCGGCCGCGCGCCGGCAGAGCTCGGCGCCGGGACGCGTCGCCCGCGATTTCAAGCGCCTCCTCGGCGACCCGACCCCGGTCGAGCTCGGCGACGCGCCGGTCGCGGTGCCCGCGCTGCTGGCCGCGCTGCTGCGCGACGTGCTCGACCGGGCCCGCGAGGAGCAGGGGCGGGGCCCGAGCAGGTGCTGCTGACCCACCCGGCGAACTGGGGCCCGTTCCGGCGGGGCCTGTTCGAGGAGGCGCCGGCGCAGTGCGGGCTGGCCGACCCGGTCCTCGTCGCCGAGCCCCTCGCGGCGGCCGCCCACTACGCCGCCAGGCACGCCCGCGGGAGCGAGGAGCTCTACGCCGTCTACGACCTCGGCGGGGGACCTTCGACGCCGCCGTGGTGCGGGTCGTCGACGGCCGGCCCGAGCTCCTCGGGGTGCCCGAGGGCATCGAGCGCCTCGGCGGGGTCGACCTCGACGAGGCCGTCCTCGACCACGTCAACCACGTCTCCGGCGGCGCCCTCGACGACCTCGACCCGCACGACCCCGCGGCCGCGATCGCCGTCGGCCGGCTGCGGCAGGACTGCGTGCTCGCGAAGGAGGCGCTCAGCGGCGACACCGAGACCGTCCTGCCGGTGTTCCTCCCCGGCCGCCACCTCGACGTCACGGTGACGCGCGCGCAGTTCGAGGACCGCGTCCGGGGCCCGCTGCAGGCCACGGTCGGGGTCCTCGCCCGCACGGTGCGCTCGGCTCAGCTCGACCCGGCCGAGCTGACCGGCGTGCTGCTCGTCGGCGGCTCCGCGCGGATCCCGCTGGTCTCGCGGATGGTCGCGGAGCTCGGCTGCCCCGTCGTGCTCGACGCCCGCCCGCAGCACGCGGTCGCGCTCGGCGCGGCCCGCCTCGGCGCGCTCGGGGCCTCCTGGGGCGGGTCGGGCGGGCCGGGCTTGCCGGGCGGGTCGGATGCGACGGTCGCCGGCGCGGGCGGTGACGGCCCCTCCCTGGCCGGGTCCGGGGCCGGGGACAGGCCGACCGGGCCGGTCGGGTCGGCGCGGCGCCTCGGGGCTCCCGCGACCGGCCCGTTCCCGGTCCCCGACCGGCCCGTTCCCGCTCCGCTGTCCGCGCCGCCCCTCCCACCGCCCGGCCCGTCGTCGGCCGTGCGCCGGCAGCGCCGGCGCCGCACGCTCGCGACGGTGGCGCGGTCGTCGCCGCCGGGCTCGTCGCGGGCGCGGTGGTCGCGTCGTGACCGGCGGGTCGAGGCGCCCGACCGGCCGGGCGCCGCGTCCGCGGCGCCGGCCCCGCCCGGCCCGCCGGCGCCCGGTGCCCCGACGCAGGTCCCCGACGACGCGCCCGACCCGGCGCGCCCGCGCCCAGCGTGCCGGTGCCCTCGATCGGCGCCGATGATCCCGGCGGGCCCGACGCCGGGCTACGCCGTGGTGTCGCCTCGCGGTCGCCTGGTCTACGTGGCGAACCGTGCTGCCGGGACCGTCAGCGTCATCGACACCGCCGTCAACGCGGTGACCGCGACGATCGCGGTCCCGCAGGGGTCGCCGCAGTACCTCACCTTCGCTCCCGACGGCGGCCGGGTGTACGTCAGCCTGGTCGACGAGGGTGGCGGGCGCCCGCGGTCGCGGTCCTCGACACCACGACCAACCAGGTCGGGGAGGTGATCCCGGTGCGGACCCGGCCCTACGCGCCGGCCGTGAGCCCCGACGGCACCCGCCTGTGGGTGCCCAACCACGACTCCGGCTCGATCTCGGTCATCGACACCGCGACGTTCGCGGTGGTGCGCGACATCGCCGTGGCGCCGAATCCGCACTGGGTCGAGTTCTCCCCCGACGGGTCCCGCGCCTACACGCCCAACCACGAGTCGAACCTCGTCACCGTGCTCGACACGACCACCTTCGCCGAGATCACCCGCATCCCGGTGGGGACCAGCCCGCACAGCATCGCGGTGAACCCGGTCCGGCCCCTCGTCGCGAACGTGAACTACGACTCCGACTCGGTCAGCGTCGTGGACACCACGAGCCTGCGCGTCGTGGCCACCGTGAGGGTGGGCCGGTTCCCGCAGGAGATCGCCTGGGCCCCCGACGGGCGCTTCGCCTACGTCACCGACAACGAGTCGAACACCCTCACCGTCATCGACGCGGCGACGATGACGGTGTCGGCCACGCTGCCGACACCGCCGAGCCCGACGAGCGTCGCCGTGACGCCCGACGGGCGCTCCGCCTACGTCACCTGCACGACCGGCGGCGTGGTCATGGTCGTCGACCTCACGGGCTGAGCGCCGCGCCCGCCCGCCGGGACCGGGTCGGCCATGCCGACCAGCACCGCGCGGTCGCCGGTGTGGGCGTCGCGCCCGTGGGCGGTCCGGACGTTGTCGACGAGCAGCAGGTCGCCGGCGACGGCGGGCTCACGGACCTGGTGGCGCTCGGTCACGGTGTTGAGCAGTGCGACGACCTCGGGTCCGATCGGGGTGCCGTCACCGAAGCGCGGGTGGTGAACGGCAGGGCGTCGGGTCCGTGGGACTCGACGAGGAACTCGCGGACCTCCTCGTCGAGGGTGTGCTCGTTGAGGTAGGCGATCTGGTTGAACCAGCAGGCCACCCCGGTCAGGGGTGGCGGGTCACGGCCGGGCGCCGCTGGCGGGTCCAGAGCGCGCGCCCGCGGGTCCAGGCGAGATCGATCGCGTGGGTGCGGCAGTAGTGCTCGACCGCGCGCGGGTCGTCGGTGCCGAAGGCCTCCGACCACGACGAGCCGATCTCCTCGGAGTAGGTGCGCTCAAGCAGCCAGCCGTCGCGCTCGCAGCGGGCCACGAGGTCGGCGGGCAGCGCCCGCAGCACCGCGGCGGCGTCGGCGAGCACGGTGGCGCCGCCCGAGTCGGTGCCCGCAGGCAGGCGAACATCAGGGTCGGGGAACGCGGCGCCGTAGGAGAACTCGTGGTGCGCGCACATCGGCTGGTTCGCCGGCCACGGCGTCGCGCCGTGGACCCCGGGTGCGACGACGGGGCGCGGCGCGAACGCCTCGCGCTCGGGCAGGAGCCCGCCCGGCGCGAGCGCTCGGAACGCCGCGGCGACGTCGCTCCCGTCCTGCAGGCCCAGGCCGCGGACGGCCACGGCGCCGTGGGCGGCGACGGTCGCCCGCAGCGCGGCCGCGTGGTGCACGGTCCAGGCGACGGGGGCGCCGCCGGCGTCGGCGACGAGGTGCGGCGAGCGGCCGGGCTCGTGGTGGACCTCGAGGGGGCGGGCGGAGTGCGTCACGGTCGGCTCCTTCGCACGGTGGGCGACGGTCGGGGGGCGGGTGGGGCCGAGGCGGGGCTCAGGCGGTCGCGCGCTCGTCGAGCAGCGCGGCGAGGTCGGTGAGCACGGGCCGGCGCGCGATCTCGGCGAGGGTCACCGCGCGGTCGAGGCGGACCGCGAGCTTCACCGCGACCAGCGACGACGCGCCCCGGTCGAAGAAGTGGTCGCCCCGGTCGATGGTGGCCTCCTCGACGCCGAGCAGCGGGGCCCACAGCCCGGCCAGCCGTCGCTCGGTGCGGGTCCAGGCCTCCCCGGCCGCCCCGGTGGCGACCGCCGGGGGCGCGGCGAGCTCGGCGGCGAGCGCGACGAGCGCCGCGTGGTCGGTCTTGCCGTTCGCCGTCCTCGGCAGCGACGCCCGGACGTGCAGTACCGGCGGGACCATGTGCGCGGGCAGCGTGTCCGCGGCGGCCGCGCGGACGGCGGCGGCGTCGAGCGGGCCCGGTCCGGTGCAGAACCCGACGAGGGCCCGCCCGCGGGCCGCGTCGCCGGTGACGACGACCGCCGCGTCGCGGACGCCGTCGACGCGCAGCAGGGCGTTCTCGACCTCGCCGATCTCGATGCGGGAGCCGGCGACCTTCACCTGCCGGTCGCGGCGGCCCAGGAAGTCGAGCGCGACGCCGCCGTCCCGGGCGGGCAGCCAGCGCCCCTGGTCGCCGCTCGAGTAGCGGCGCCCGCCGGGGCGCAGCGGGTCGGGCCGGAACGCCGCCGCGGTGCGCTCGGGGTCGCCCACGTAGCCGCGCCCGACGCAGACCCCGCCGAACACGATCTCGCCGGGGGCGCCGAGCGGCAGCGGGCGGTCGTGCGGGTCGACGACGTCGACGGCGACGTTGCGCACCGCGGGGCCCAGCGGGACCCGGTCGGTCCCGGGGACCGCGTGCAGCACGGCGTGGTTCGTGTCGTCGCTGGTCTCGGTCAGCCCGTAGGCGTTGACCAGGGGATGCCAGGGCGCACGGCGAACCACCGCGCGACAGCTCGGTCGGGAGCGCCTCCCCGGTCACCGCGAGCCGGCGCAGGTCGGCGAGCAGGACGTCCCGGCCCGTCGGTCGGTCCGCTCGGCCCGGTCGGCGAGGTGGGCGACGACGACGTCGAGGTAGGAGGGCACGAGCTGGGCGACGGCGACGCGGCGGTCGGTGAGCAGCTCGACGAACCGGTCGACGGCGAGGACGGTCTCCTGCTCGACGAGCAGCGTCGTCGCCCCGACCAGCCAGGGCGCGACCAGCTGCCACAGGGAGATGTCGAAGCCCTGCGGCGCGGTCTGGGCCACGACGTCGCCCTCGCGCACGTCGAGGTCCTCGATCTTCGCGAGCAGGTGGTTGAGCATCCCCGCGTGCTCGCACATCGCGCCCTTGGGCTCGCCGGTGGAGCCGAGGTGAAGTAGAGGTAGGCGAGGTCGTCCGCCCCCACCGCGACGTGCGGGTCGACCGCCGGGTGCGACTCGGCGAGCATCGTCGACGATCACGCGGACGCAGGGGGTGCGGTGTCGAGGGCGGCGTCGAGCGTGGCGGTGGCGCCGGGCTCGGCGAGGACCAGGCGCACCCCGGCCCGGCGCAGCATCGTCGCGATGCGGGCGGCCGGCAGGTGCGGCTCGACGGGCAGGTACGCGCCGCCGGCTTCTGCACGCCGAGCACGGCGGCGGCCCACCCCACGGTGCGCTCGGCGACGACGGCGACGACGTCCTCGCGGCGCAGGCCGCGGGCGAGCAGCGCGCGGGCCAGCGCGTCGGAGCGCTCGTCGAGCTCGGCGTAGGTCCACGACTCCTCGCCCCGGATCACCGCGACCCGCTCGGGGTGGCGGCGGGCGCGCTCGCGCACCAGGTCGTGGGCGCGCACGTCGGGCAGCGCGCGGCGCGGGCCCGCCGTCTCCTCCGTCGCGGCCCGCGCCTCGTGCGGACCGACGAGGCCGTGCGCGTCGGGCGCGGCGTCGGGTCGGCGACGAGGTGGCCCAGCGCGGTGAGGTGGTAGCCCGCCACGCGCTCGGCGGCAGGAGTCGAGGACGTCGGTGCGGTGCTCGACGCGGACCGCGAGGGCCCGCGCGCCGGGGCGGACGAGGCCGAGCCGCGTGGTCGCCCCGGTGACGGCGGGCGCGCCGTCGGCGAGGTCGCCCGCGAACACGGTCGCCGGCGCCCCGGGCCGCCCGCTGTGGGGCCGTCCGTCCCGCTCGGCGCGGCGAGCGCCGCACCCGCGGCGCCGACCAGGTCGCGCCAGGTCGCGGCGTCGACCGCCAGGTGCCGCGTGCCGCTGCGCCCGCCGCCGTCGAGCCCCACCTCGACGGCGTCCTCCCGGTCAGGACGGCCAAGACCCGCAGGTGGGCCGCGAGCAGGAGCGCGTCGACGCCGGTCCCGAGCCGGGCGGCGAGCGCGCGGCCCCGGTGGCGAGGTCGTCGGGGACGGCCAGGGTGACCGTCGCGCGGCGCGCCTCGGTCGCGGCTCCAGGTGTAGGCGGTCATCGGTCGCTCCTTCGGACCTCGGTGGTGGCGCGGCGAGCCGGGTTGCCGCCCCAGCTCTGTCCGGGCGGCACCTCCTCGCCCTTCATGAGGAAGCTGTCGGCGGCGAGGACGGCGTCGTCGCCGACCGTCGTGCCGTAGTGGACGAAGGAACCGACGCCGAGGGTCACGCGGGCACCGACGACGACGTGGTCGGACTTGAAGGCGCCGTCCTCCTGCGAGTGGCACTGGATGACCGCGCCGGCCGCGAGCGTGGCGTCGTCGCCGATGGTGGTGAACGCCTTCTCGGTGAGGTACCCGACGTCGAAGAAGACCCGGGCGCCGATCCGGTCCCCGAGCAGCCGCCAGACGAGCGGCTTGACCGGCGTCCCGTCGAAGAGGTGCATCCAGTCGGGCGCGGGCACCTTCCAGTAGCGCTCGTGGCGCCAGAACCGGGGGTCGTAGATCGAGCAGCCCGACGGCGCGCGGACCACGAGGACCCCGAGCGCGCGCTCGACGAGCGAGAACCAGACGACGAGCAGCAGCACGGCGCCCACCTCGACGGCGACGACCTCGAGGGCACCGAGCGTCACCGGCAGGGCCGCGACCACCGCGCCGAGGCCGACGACGAGCACCAGGTAGCACCAGCGCACGACCAGGTGCAGCAGCATCGAGACCGCGTTGTGCCGGTTCTTGCGGCGCAGGGCGGCCGACCGCGCGGCGGGGTCGAGGTCGAGCCCGCGGTCGCGGGCCACGCTGCGGGGGATCTCGAAGCAGGGCGAGCCGAGCAGCCCGACCCCGGAGCGCACCGGCCCCTCGAGCGGGACGGCCACCTTGGTCGCGAGCAGGCAGTCGTCCCCGGTGCGCGCCGAGGGGGGGTAGGCGATGCGGTTGCCGAGGAAGTTGCGCGAGCCGATCCGGGTCCGCGAGACGCGGAACGACGTCGCGGAGTAGTCGGCGTTGAGGACCGCGAGGCCGTCGGCGACGATCGTGTCGCCGCCGACCTCGGTGAGCAGCGGGTCCTCCTGGCTGACGGCCATCCCGAAGTTCGACCCGGTCTGCACGAAGGGCCGCATCCGCCAGCCCATCACCCGCAGGTAGTGGGCGATCGCCGAGCTGTCGCCGAACAGGTAGGTGAAGGCGGTCCGGTGCGAGAGCCGCGCCGTCGCGCGGTGGCACCACCAGCGCAGCCCGTAGAGCGGGTACACCTGCCCGGCACGCAGGCCGGTCGCGAGCAGCCGCGGCAGGGCCGCGACGGCGGCGAGCCCCCCGACGAGGGCGGCGAGGTAGGAGCCCGAGGCGAGCAGCACCGCGAGGAGCGCCGCCGGCCGCGGCGTCGGTCGCGGCGAGCTCGGTGGGGACGAGCAGGCGGTGGGCAGCACGGCGAGGCCGGTCGACCCGGGGACGACGACGACCAGCAGGACGAGGAGCAGCACGGTGGGGTAGAGCACCCGCCGCGCGGCGCCGCACTCCGCGGCCGGCGGGGACGGGCAGCGTGCTGCCGCCGGGCGTGCGGGCGAGCCGTGCCAGGTCTGCCCGGCGGGCACGGTCTGCCCGCGGTGCAGCGACGAGGAGTGGCTGAGGGCGGCGCCGTCGCCGAGCGCGGTGTCGATGTCGAGCACGCAGGCGTCGCCGACGAGGACGCGGGCGCCGAGCGTGACGGGCCCCGTCTCGATCCGGCCGTCGTGGGCCCGGTAGCAGGTGATCACCGCACCGCGCCGGACGACGGCGCCCGCGCCGACGGTGAGCAGGTCGGTGCAGACCGGGACCTGGTCGCCGAGCAGCAGCGCGCCGCCCGATGCGGGCGCCGAGGGCGCAGGTAGAGCGTGTAGAGGCCGGTGCCGCGGAACAGGACGACGGGGTTCGCGCGGACCAGGAGCGCACGACCCAGAAGCGCAGGTACGCCGGTCCCCACACCGGGAGGCTCGTCGCCCGCCACCGCCCGACGAGCAGCCACTTGAGGACGATCGGGACGGTGGCCAGCCCGAGCAGGACCGCCCCGCCCCGGCGACGGCGCGCAGGTAGCCCGCGACCGGGCCGGGCGCCGGCGACCGTCCAGTCGAAGGCCGCCGTGACCCCGCGGCGGTCGCCACGGCCCAGGTGAGGGACGCCGCGAGCTGGCCGAGGCCGCAGAGCGCGGCCGCGAGCCGGCGGACGCCGGGCGCCGCCGCGTCGCCGTGGTGCGGCCGGCGCGGGGTCGGCGACCCGGTCGGGGCCGGCGGCCGTGACGACCGGTGGCGTCGGATCGCCGCGTCGCGCCCGGCGGCGGCGGGGCCGGCGGGCCGGGCGGGGCGGGGCCCTCGCCGAGGGCCCGCGCCAGCCGCTCGAGGCTGGGATGGGCGTAGACGTCGCTCATCGCGACGTCGGGCAGGTCGGGCCGGCGGCGCGAGCGCGCGCAGAACCGCGCCATGATCATCGAGTCGGCGCCGAGGTCGTCGAAGACGTGCGCCGCCGGGTCGACCACCTCGCGGCCGAGGAGCTCGGCGAGCAGCGTCGACCAGCGCCGCGCCACCGAGGGCCCCGCGGCCTCGGGCTCGACCGCCGCGGCGGGGGCGGAGGACCGGGGCGGGTAAGCGGGACCGGGCGCGGGGACCGGGCCGGCGGGGACCGGGCGCGGGGCGGCGGGGACGGCGACGGTCGGGCCGCCCGCCTCGAGCAGGGCCGGGGTCGAGCTCGCCGAGGAGGTCGGCGAGGAGGTCGAGGCGCAGGACGTCGGTCCCGGCCGGCAGCGGCAGGCGCTCGCCGGCCGCGGGCAGCAGCACGGTCATCGGCGCGCGGGAGGCGAGCGCCGCCGCGACCGCGTCCGGTCCCCAGGCCGGGTCGAGGAGCAGCATCGCCGCGTCGGCCCGGGCGACCGCGAGGAGGGCGATCCGGGCGTCCAGGGCGTCGCTCGGTCGCAGCGCGACGTGGTGCCCAGGCCCGATGCGGCGCAGGCGCAGCAGCCGGGCGAGCCGGTTGGCGGCGGCGTCGACGTCGACCGTCGGCGTCGCCGCGGAGCGCCCGCGGGGGCAGGACGGCCGTCGTCACGGTGCTCACGCCGTCCGCGCGTCGGCGACGGCCACGGGCGCGGGCAGCAGGTCGTCACCGAAGTGCTCGAGGACCCAGCCCGGGAGTAGACGGTGTCGAGGTAGCGCTCGCCGAGGTCGGGGCCACGGCGACGGCGGTCAGGCCCTCGGTGTCCCGCTCGCCGAGCCAGGACAGCGCGCCGCTGACGACGGTGCCGGTCGAGCCGCCGAACAGGAACCCGGTGCGGGCCAGGCGGTGGCAGGTGCGCACGGTGTCGGCCTCCTCGACGAGCACGACGTCGTCGACCAGCGAGCGGTCGAGCTGCGGCGGCACGACGCTCATGCCCAGGCCGGCACCAGCCGCGGGGCGACCGTGTCGCCGAAGCTCACCGACCCGACGGCGTCCACCGCGACGATCCGGACGCCGGGGCGGTGCCGGCGGAACCAGCGGGCGCACCCCATGAGCGTCCCGGTGGTCCCCGCGCCGACGAACAGCACGTCGAGGTCGGGGAAGGCGCGCCCGATCGCCGGTGCGGTCCCGCGGGCGTGCGCCGCGGCGTTCTCGGGGTTGGCGTACTGGTCGAGCCAGACGTGCGCGGGTCGGCGGCGCACAGCCGGCGCACCGCGGCCAGCCGGGCGCCGAGGTAGCCGGTGACCGGATCCGGGGTCTCGACGACGTGCACCCCGCTGCCCAGCGCCTCGATGAGGCGGCGGGTGGCGGCGTTGCACCGGGGGTCGGTGACGCAGAGGAAGCGCAGCCCGCGGCTGGCGGCGACGACCGCGAGCGCCACCCCAGGTTGCCCGACGACGACTCGACGAGGACCGAGTCGGGCCCGAGCCGCCCGTCGCGCTGCGCGGCGTCGACCATGGCCGTGGCGACGCGCAGCTTGCTCGAGCCGGCGAAGTTGAAGCCCTCGCACTTGAGGTGCAGCGGCTGACCGACGACGTTCCTGACGTCGACGAACACGTCGTCGAGGCTGAGGTCGAGCGGGTCGGTGATGATCACGCGGTCCTCCGGGTGTCCGCCGTGCGGCTGGCGTACCGGAAGCCTCGACGATCTCTCCGGCGTCGACCATGACGTGTCCCCCCGGACGTCCCGGTGTCCTCCCCCGCTCCGGGTGTGGGGTTTTCCCTACCCGCAGTCCGGCGCCGAAATCACTCGATCGGCTCTACAGGGTGTCGTGGCGTGGTCGACCAGCCCGCCACGGACCTACGGTTCCACTCCTGTGGTCGTCGAGACAGCGGCGGGGGAACGGGTGCGGCAGCGACGCAAGGTCATCCTGAGGCAGATCGTGCGGCCGCCCTACGTCTACCGGTGGGGGGTGCTCATCGGCACGGTGTCGACCGCGGTCGCGCTGTCGACGACGGCCATCGCGGCGCAGGCCGGGACCCTCGCCGCCCCCGCCGAGCTGCGGGCGGCGGTCCCGGCGGTGGGCGCGCCGCCGACGCTGCCGCGGGTGGTGTCGCCGCGGCTGCTGACGCTCACCGCGCGACCGGGCCGGACGGTCGCGCTCACCTTCGACGACGGCCCCCACCCCGAGTAAACCCCGCAGGTGCTCGCGCTGCTGCGCCGCCACGGCGTGACGGCGACGTTCTGCCTGGTCGGCACCGAGGCGGCGCGCCACCCGGCCCTGGTGCGGCGCGCATCGTCGCGGACGGGATGACCCTGTGCGACCACACGGTCACCCACGACGCGACCCTCGGTCGCGGCCCCGCGCGAGCTCGAGCGGGGCCTCGCGGACTCGGAGCGCATCCTCGCGGCGGCCGCGGGGCCCGGCGTCCCGCTGCGGTTCTTCCGGGCGCCCGAGGGCCGGTGGACGGTGCCGCTGCAGCGCGCCGTCGCGCGGCACGGCATGTGGCCGCTGTCCTGGTCGGTCGACTCGCTCGACTGGACCCGGCCCGGGGTGGAGCGGATCGTGGCCGACGTCAAGCGGCAGGTCCACCCCGGAGCGGTGATCCTCTTCCACGACGGCGGCGGGCCCCGGGAGCAGACGGTCGCGGCGCTGGCGCGGCTGCTGCCCTGGCTGCGGGCCCAGGGCTACCGGGTCGAGGCGCCCGCCTGAGCGGGCCCGAGGACGACGACGGCCCCGCGACCGGGGTCGCGGGGCCGTCGTGGACGATGCGCTCGGGCGAGGTCGGCCTCAGGCCGTGACGAGCTGCACGCCGCCGGCGCCGTGGGCGCGGGCGTAGTCGAGCACACGGGCGAGGTCGCTGACCCCGTTCGTGCCGGGCGCGGGCGCGCAGTTCAGGGTCGACAGGACGCCGAGCGCGCGCCCGTCGCCGGAGAGGAACCCGCTGCCGGAGTCACCGGGGATGCCGGGGGTCGCCGTCAGCACGGTGTGGGTCCAGCCGCCGCCCTCGGTGCCGGTCGTGGTGCCGATCTTGGGCGAGAGCAGCGACACGCCGCCGCGCAGCTCGGAGTTGCCGTAGCTCGAGACCTGCTCGCCGAGCCCCACGCCGTCGGTGTCGATGCCCGACGGCCCGCCGAAGAACGGCACGGCCGCCGCGACCCGGCCCGCGTCGGCCGGGTCGATCTTGACGAGGGCGAAGTCGTTGAACGCGCAGGCGTTCGGGTCGGTCTCGCCCGCCGCCTGCATCGCCAGCCAGGAGTTGTAGGCCAGGGTGCCCGGCCGGCTCGCGCCCTCGATCTCGACGGGCGTGCCCAGGGCAGCGAGGCGGAGTCGCAGCCGTCGGTCTCGGTGGCGGCGCCGGTGCCCGAGCAGTGCGCGGCCTGCCCGATGAAGAGGTCGCGCCGTCGCGGAAGACGAAGTTCGCCGTGCACTGCGCGTCGTTGGTCCGGGTCTGGACGCCGGGGTGGATGCCCCGGCCGCGGCCGGGGCGGCGGCTGGGTCGGCGCGCCGGTCGCGGGTGTGGCCGCGGCCACGGCGCCGACGGCGAGCGCCCCGCAGAGGACGGCGGACGAGAACGCCCACCTCAACCGACGACGACCCATGTGCTGACTCCCTCGACAACCCCGGCGTCCGCACCCCCGGCGACGCCGCGGGACGCGGCGACCGGACGGGTGCGGTGATCTCAGCCGGACCAACGCGCGCCACGCGCTCGGGTGACGGTCGAGTTCCCCGGTCGCTCAGCGCGCCTGGAGGGCGTCCCAGGTGGTGGCGGCGGCGACCCGCCGTCGGCGGCGAGGGTCTGGCCGTTCAGCCAGCGGCTCTCGTTCGACATGAGGAAGGCGACCACCGCGGCGACCTCCTCGGCCTCGGCGTCCCGTCCGCCGCGGCGCGGAAGCGGGCGAGGCGCGCGGGTCGGTGACCCGCTCGAGCTCGGGCAGCGACGGCGTCCGCACCGTCCCGGGGCTCACCGCGTTCATCCGCACGCCCTCGGACCACGTCAGCGTCGACGAGGCGGTGCTGTAGGCGAGCACGGCCTCCTTCGCGACGTCGTAGGCCGGGCGGTCGGGCCCGCGCTCGCGCCACCAGCGCAGGCCCTCGTCGACCGTCCTCGTCGCGAGCAGCCCGCGCAGCTCGTCGAGGTGGGCCACCCAGTGCCGGCCCTCCGAGGCCGAGACGTTGACGACCGACCCGCCCCGCCGCACGCGTTCCAGGACGCGCTCGGTGAGGTGGCGCAGCCCGAGGAAGTTGACCGCGAGCACGGACTCGTCGGGCAGGGTGCCGGGCACCCCGGCGACGTTCGCCAGGGCGTCGAGGGAGTCGTCGAGGCGGTCGACCGCCGCGTCGATCGACGACGGGTCGGCGAGGTCGCAGTGCACGTGGGCGACCTCGCGGTCGGGCGGCTCGCGCCGGTCGAGGCCGACGACGGTGACCCCGTGGCGCGAGAGGAAACGGGCGAGGGCCCGACCGACGCCCGATGACGCTCCGGTGACCAGGAAGACCGTGCCCATGGTCCGGTCACCCTAGACGCCGTCACACGATCGGACCACGCGGCGGTGACGCCCGGGGACCGGAGCGACCGGACACCACCTCGCGGTCGTCATCGGTCACCATGGGCGGGTGCAGCTCTTCCTCGTCGACGCCTTCACCGCCGTGCCCTTCGCGGGCAACCCCGCGGGGGTGTGCCTGACCGACCGCGACGACGCCGGGTGGATGCAGGCGGTCGCGGCCGAGGTGAACGTGTCCGAGACCGCGTTCGTCGACCTCTCCCCCCTGGAGGGCGACGGCGAGGTCGGGCTGCGCTGGTTCACCCCGACCGTCGAGGTCGCCCTCTGCGGGCACGCGACCCTCGCCGCCGCGCACGTGCTCTTCACCCACGAGCAGGTGCCCGCGCCCGTCGCGTTCCGCACGGCCAGCGGCGTGCTCCACGCCGCGCGCACCGACGGCGGCATCGAGCTCGACTTCCCCGTCGACGTGCCGGTGCCCGCGCTGCCCGACAGCCACCTGGCCGACGAGTTCGCCGACGCCCTCGGCGCCTCCGTCGTCACCGTCGCGCGCTGCCACTTCGACGTGCTGGTCGAGGTCGAGTCGGCCGACGAGGTGCGCGCGCTCGAGCCCGACCTCTCGGCCCTGCGGGGCCTCGGGCCGCGGCGTGATCGTCACCGCCGCCGCCGACGACGCGTTCGGCCCGCGCCGACGGCGCCGACTTCGTCTCGCGCTTCTTCGCCCCGCCGTCGGGATCGACGAGGACCCGGTGACGGGCTCGGCGCACTGCTGCCTGGCCCCTACTGGAGCGAGCGCCTCGACGCCGAGCGACGCTCGTGGGCCTCCAGCTCTCGCCGCGCGGCGGCTCGGTGGGCGTCACGCTCGACGGCGACCGCGTCCGCCTGCGCGGCGACGCCACGACCTTCTCCCGCGGCGAGCTGCTCGCCTGACGCTGAGAGGAACGTCGATCGGGCGCCGTAGAGGTCGCCGCCCTCGTCGAGGAGCCGGTCGATCTCGCGGCGCAGCAGGCCCAGGCGGGCCTCGCGCACGAGCGGGATGTCGCGGCGGCGGCGGCGCACGTCGGCCAGGTCGATGTCGATGGTGACCGTGTCCTGGGCGTCGGGGCCCTCGCCGCACTCGCCGACGACCTCGCCCCACGGGTCGACGACGTGCGAGCCGCCCCAGAACGTCAGGTTGCCCTCGACGCCGACGCGGTTCACGAAGACGACGAAGAGCTGGTAGATGCGGCCGTAGAACGTCGTGATGTTGCGCCAGTACTCGCGGGAGTCGTAGCGCTCCGGCGACATGGACTGGGCGCTGTTGGCGGGCACGAGCAGCAGGTGGGCGCCGTCCTGGGTCGACAGGAAGGCGACCTGGGGCTGCCAGGCGTCGTTGCAGATCAGCGTGGCCGCGCGGTGCCGGCCGCCGCGGACGCCGTAGGCGCGGGAGTGCTGGCCGGGCAGGAAGTGCTTGCGCTCCTCGAACGTCGAGTACGTCGGCAGGTAGAGCTTGCGGTGGACGTGCACGAGGTGGCCGTCCTCGTAGTAGCCCGCGCTGTTGTAGGTGTGCAGGCCGTGCCCGCCCGCCTCGGGGAACCCGAGGAGCACCCCCGCGCCGCCGGCGCGCTGCGAGAGGCGCAGCAGGCGCCGGTCGTCGGGGGCGAGCGAGAGGTCGTGGGACACCTCGCCGATCTGGTAGCCCGGAGAGCGCGAGCTCGGGGAAGACGACGAGGTCGGAGTCGGCGTCGACGGCCTCGCTCAGGACCCGCTCGACGCGCGCGGGGTCGACGTCGGGGTCGCCGAGGACGGCGTCGGTCTGGGCGAGGGTGATCCGCACCGCAGGGGCACCTCCGGGGCCGGCGCCCGGACGGGCGAGGGGCGGGGGCGCGGGGAGTCTGCCTGCCCGCCTCGGCCGGGTCGACCCGGCCGATCACGGGGAGGAGGGACAGCTCACCCGACGCGGCTGCGGGTCCGGCCGCGCCGGGCGACGAGCACGGCGAAGCCGACCGACCCCGAGCAGCGCGACCGCGGCGAGCGACCCGACGAGCGCGACCGCCGGGCGCCGCCGTCGGTGTCGGTGCTCGCGCGGAGGTCGACCCGGCCCCCGCCGGTCGCGCCGACCCGGCCGGCCGCGGCGACCGAGCCGAACTCGTCGGGGCGGACCTCGGCGAGGGCGGCGACGGCGTCGACGGTGCCCGCGCCGACGGCGTCGTCGATGCGCCCGGAGCCGGCGGGTGCGACGCGGTGGCGCGGATGCGCTCCATGACCTGCCGGGCGGTGAGCTGCGGGTAGCGCGCGCGGACCAGGGCGACGATGCCGCTGACGTAGGGCGCGGCGAAGCTCGTGCCCTCGATGCCCACCGCGTCGCGACCGCCCGCCGGGGTGATCCGGTCGATGACACCTGGCCCCGCCGGGTCGAGCGAGACGATCTCCGAGCCGGGAGCCGACACCGAGACCCACGGGCCGCGCAGGCTCGCCGGTGCCGGGCTGCCGTCGCGGCGGGTGTAGCCCACCGAGAGCACGTCGTCGCCGAACCAGGCCGGCGCGACGACCTGGTCGGCGTCCTGGCGGCAGGTGCCCGAGCCGGCGTTGCCCGCGGCCGCGACGACGACGCGGTCGGCGTCGACCGCGCGACGCACGGCCGCGCGCAGCGGCGCGAGGTCGGCGGCCGCCCGGCCGCGTCGACGCAGGCCGCCTCCGAGATGTTGATGACCGTAGCCCCGGCGGAGACCGCCCGCAGCACTGCGGCGGCGAGGGTCCGCACGTCGCCGCCGCCGGTCGTGGTGCGCCCGTCGGCGGCCGTGGCCGTCACCGTGGCGCTGCTCTGGCGGATCGACAGGATGCGGGCCTCGGGCGCGACGCCGACGAAGCCCGCGTCCGGGTCGGCGTCGGCGCCGATGATGCCCGCGACCAGCGTGCCGTGACCGTCGCAGTCGCGCAGCCCGTTCTCGTCGCCGACGAAGTCACCGCCGTCGAGCAGCCGGCCCGCTAGCCGCGGGTGCCGCGACACCGGGGTGTCGATCACGGCCACGGTCTGCCCGCGGCCCCTGGTGAAGCGCCACGCGTCGGTGAACCGCAGCGCCTGCTGCGCCCAGGGCACGACACCGCCGCGGGGCGGCGCGGCGGGCGCGCCCGAGGTGACGCAGCCGGTGCGGGCCCGGACGCCGGGCAGCGGGCGCGGGCGGGGTCGATCGCGGTCACCAGCTCGAGGTCCGGCGTGGGCAGCGGCGGGGACGGCGGGCGTCGCCACCGCCGGGACCCCGGCAGCACGAGGGCCGCGAGCAGGATCGCCGTCGTGACGACGGCGCGCGGGCGGCGCATGTACGCAGCGTAGGTTCGCGGCGGGGTCATCGGGTGCTGTTCGGTTCGTGAGTCACTCGTGTGGCGCAAACTCGTGTTTGCTGATTGCCTGAGTGACATCGACCGCGACCATCACCTGCATGACGAGACTGGCCGTGGCCCTCGACGCGTCGCCCGACCACGCGCGGTCATCGCGGCTGCCGGGCGGGGGGCCGCGTTCACGCTGGTCGCCGCGCCGGCTCGCGCCGAGCGCGTGGTGGTGGACGGCCGCGACGCTCCTGCTCGCTCGTGACCGGCCTCGTCCTGCTCGGCTGCTCCGCGGGCTGCTCGCCGATCGACGCCGGGGTCGTCGTGCTCCTCGGTGCCGGCTTCGCGGCCCTCCTCGCCTTCTGCTGGACGTGGGGCACCCTCGCGCAGCGCTGGCGCGAGCGGACCCACGACGACGTGCACCGCCACGCCGCGGGCACCGAGGTCACGCTGCGCGTCGCGCCCGTGCCGGGGGACGTCGACGCGTTCGCCGCCGTCTCGGTCGCCGGGCGCCCGGTCGGCGTCCTGCGCGCGCGCGGCGGGCGCCGCACCCTCGTCGTCGACGGCCGCGACCACACCCTCGAGCGCTCGTCGGTGACCGAGCCGGGCTCGGGACGCCCGCACTGCACGCTCGCCGTCCGCGACGGGTCCGACCGCGTGGTCGCCGCCGCCACCCGCTTCCGCTCGGGCGTCGTGCCGGTGTCCGACTGGCGGCTGCGCGCGGGCGAGGTCGACCTGTGGCTGCGGGTGCGCCGCGAGCACGAGCCGCGGCGCCGCACGCTGCTCGACGACCGGGGCCGCGCCTGGCTCACCCGCCCGCGCCGGTTCGGCGCCGACGAGGACGCCGTGGGCGCCACGACCGTCCTCCCGCCCGAGCTCGACCCCGTGACCGCGGCCGCCGTCGCCTGGCTCCTGACCCGCGTCGAACGCGACGGTCGGGTCCGCCCCGTCCTCGGCCGCGGCGACGCAGCCGACGACACAGGGACGTGGCAGGACGGCGACCAGGGCGGCGGGTCCGACGGCGGGTCCGACGGCGGAGGCGCTCCCGGAGGTCCGGGGCGACGGTTGGTGGTGCGGAGGTCGCGAAGGCCGCGGCTGGACGAAGGGTGGCAGCCGAGAGGACGTCGTCGGAGGCGACGACCTGCGTCCGGCGGCCAGGACCCGGCTTCCCCGTTGCCCGCTGCCCGCCGCGCGACGACGCGGTCGGCGTCGACGGCTCGGCGCACCGGCCGCAGCGGCGAGGTCGGCCGGCCGGTCGACGCGGCCGCCTCCGAGATGTTGGACCGTCGCCGGAGGTCGACCGCGTCGCCGCGGGTCCGTCGGCCACCACCCGTGGCGCGCCCGTCGCGACGCCGGGTGACCAGGTCCGACCCGGATCGACGGATGCGACATCGACGGCGAGCGGGTCGTCGTCGGCGGCGATGACCGGCGACACCGTGGCCGTCGCAGTCGCGCAGGCCGACGTCGCCACGTCGCCGCCGACCGACGCGCAGGCGCGGGTGGCCGCCGGGTCGATGACGGCGACGGTCTGCGGCGGCCCCGGTGAAGCGCCACGCGTCGGTGAAGCGCAGCGCGGCTGGGCCACGGCACGACGCCGCCCGGGGCGGCGCTGCTCGGCGCGCCGGAGGCCAGTCCGAGTCGGGCGCGACCCCGGGCAGCGGTCGCGGCGCAGGTCGATCGATCGTCAGCGGCTTCGGCGGTCCGGGTGGGGGCGGCGGGGGACGATCGAGCCGCCACGCCGGTCCGGAGCCGCCGCGCAGGATCGCCGTCGTCGGGACGGCGCGCGGGCGCGCATGCACGCAGCGAGGCGATCGCGGCCCGTGACCGCGGTGGCGGTTCGGGCGCCTCGGGCGCGCCGCGCTCGGCTGTCTGTTTTGTGTCGTCGACGGCGGATCGCGTATGACGCGTCCGGCCCCTCAGGAGCGTCATCGCGGCTGCCGGGCGGGGGCCCGTTCACGCTGGTCGGCGTCGGTGCGCGTCGAGCGCGTGGTGGTGGAGCGCGGCGGCTCCGCCGCCGTGACCGGCGCTGGTCCTGCCGGCCTGCCGCGGGCGTCGCCGCGACGGTCCGGTCGTCGCGGCGGGCTGATGCTCGGCGGCCCCTGGTCCTGGTCGGTCGGCACGGTCGCGAGGCGTGGCGCGACGGCGACGTGCACCGCACCCGCCGCCGGCACGACCGCGTCACGCTGCGCGTCGCGCGGTCGCCGGGGGACGTCGACGCGTTCGCCGCCGTCGGTCGGCGCCCGACGTCCTGCGCGAGCGCGAGCGCCGCACCGTCGGCTCGACGGCCGCGGACCGGAGCGCTCGTCGGTGACCGTGCGACGCGACGGCGGGGAACCGTCTTCGACCGGTCCCACGACCGGTCCGACCGCGCACCGTCGACACCGCGTGGCGACTGGCTGCGGGTGCACCCGAGCCGCGTCGCGCCGGCTCGACGTCCGGACGGGAGACACGGCGTGGCTGCGACCGGCTGCCGCGGGAGCGCGGCGTCGAACGCGGCCCTCGACCGGCACGGCCTCGACGACCGGCGACGCCGGCGTGGTCCGACCGTCCTCGGCCGACGGCGGCGGCCGGTCGTGGCGACCGACGACAGGGCTGGTGGTCGGCGGCGGGTCCGACGGCGGTCCGACGGCGGAGGCGGTGACCGTCGACGACGACCGGTCCCTGACCGTCGACGACCGGCGTCTCCGAGCGGTGGCGCGCGACCTGCGGCGCGAGTACGGCGAGCGCTACCGCGTCGTGCGCGCCGACTCCGGGGCCGCCGGGCTCGAGGCGCTGCGCGAGATCGCGCTGCGCGGCGAGCAGGTGGCGGTGATCCTCGCCGACCAGCGCATGCCGCGGATGTCGGGGTGGAGTTCCTCGAGCAGGCGATGGACCTGTTCCCCCGGGCCCGGCGCGTCCTGCTGACCGCGTACGCGGACACCGAGGCGGCGATCACCGCGATCAACGTCGTCGACCTCGACCACTACCTGCTCAAGCCCTGGGACCCGCCCGAGGAGAAGCTCTACCCGGTCGTCGACGCGCTGCTCGAGGCGTGGGCGCGGGCCCCCGGGCGACCCACGAGCGACGTGCGCGTCGTCGGGCACCGCTGGTCGGCGCGCTCCTACGCGGTGCGGGACCTGCTCGCGCGCAACCAGGTGCCCTACCGCTTCCACCTCGCCGACGACGCGGAGGGCGCCCGCCTGCTCGAGGCGGCCGGGGTGGGCGCCGACCGGCTGCCCGTCGTCGTCACCGGCGGGGCGCGCCTGGTCGACCCGAGCGACGCCGAGGTCGCCGAGCACGTCGGGCTCTCCGACCACCCCGGTCGGCGCAGGTCTACGACCTCGTCGTGGTCGGCGGCGGGCCCGGCGGGCTCGGCGCGAGCGTGTACGGCGGCTCCGAGGGGCTGCGCACGGTGCTCGTCGAGTCGCTGGCCACCGGGGGCCAGGCCGGGACGTCGAGCCGCATCGAGAACTACCTGGGCTTCCCCGACGGGGTGTCCGGGTCGCAGCTGACCGAGCGCGCCCGGCGGCAGGCGGTGAAGTTCGGCGCCGAGGTCCTCACGACGCGGACCGTCACCGGGCTCGAGGCGCGGGGCGCGCGGGTGCTGCGCTTCGACGACGGCACGCAGATCACCGCGCACGCCGTCGTCCTGGCCACCGGCGTGTCCTACCGCACGCTGGACTCGCCCGGTCTCGACGAGCACGGCGGGCAGGGCGTCTTCTACGGCGCGGCCGCGACGGAGGCGCCGGCCTGCGCCGACCAGGACGTCTACGTCGTCGGCGGCGCGAACTCCGCGGGCCAGGCGGCGATGAACTTCGCGCCGCTTCGCCAAGCGCGTGGTGATGCTGGTGCCGGGCCGTCGCTCGAGGCGTCGATGTCGCACGACCTGATCGAGCAGATCGCCGCCGTCGACCACATCGAGGTGCGCACCGGCACCGAGGTCGTGCGCGCCGAGGGCGACGGGCACCTGGAGAAGCTGACGATCCGCGACAGGAACACCGGCGCCGAGGAGACCGTCGACACGCAGTGGCTGTTCGTCTTCATCGGCGCGGCGCCGCGCACCGACTGGCTCGAGGGGACCGTCGCCCGCGACGAGCGCGGCTTCGTCCTCACCGGGCCCGACCTCGCCGGCGACGAGGACGGGCGGCGCCCGGCGGGATGGGAACCCGACCGCGATCCGTTCCACCTGGAGACGTCCGTGCCCGGGGTGTTCGCCGTCGGCGACGTCCGGGCCGAGTCGGTCAAGCGCGTCGCGTCCGCGGTCGGTGAGGGCGCGATGGCGGTGAGCCTGGTGCACCGATGGCTGGAGAACCTGATGTCGACGACGATGACCCGGCGACGAGCTGCGCGAGCTGTTCCTGTTCGAGAAGCTGAGCGACGCCCAGCTCGACTGGATCCGCGAGCACGGCGACGTGGTCGAGTTCGGCGCGACGAGGTCATCTGCCGCGAGTCGGCGAGCCCGCGCTGCTTCTGGGTCCTGGTCTCCGGCGAGTTCTCGATGCAGCTGACCGTGCGCGGCGACGAGGTCGAGACGCCCGCGCGTCGCGCCCGGGTCCTACGGCGGCACCACGCACAGGCCTACGTTCCCCACGTCGAGGGCGACGGGTACAAGCACACGCTGCGCACGGTGACGGCGTCGACGTTCGTCGCGCTCCCGGCCGCCGAGTGGGCCGCCGCCCTGCAGGAGTGGTTCCCGCTCGCGATGCACCTCGTCGAGGGCGTGTTCGTCGGCATGCGCCGCGTCGTCGATGATCACCGAGCGCGAGCGCTGCTCGCCTGGGCTCGCTCTCGGCCGGCCTGACCCACGAGCTCAACAACCCCGCGGCCGCGGCGTCGCGGGCCACCGGCGCGCTGCGCGACCGGGTGGCCGGCATGCGCCACAAGCTCGCGATGCTCGCCTGCGGCAAGCTCGACGGCGCCGTCATCGCCCAGCTCGTCGAGCTGCAGGAGGAGGCGGTGCGCCGGGTGGCGACGGCCCCCGAGCTCTCGGCGATGGCCACGGCCGACGCCGAGGACGCGCTCGGGGACCAGCTCGAGGACCGCGGCGTGGGCGGCGCGTGGGACCTCGCCCCGACGCTCGTCGCCGGCGGCCTCGACGCCGAGTGGCTGGAGAAGGTCGAGCGCACCGTGCCCGAGGGTTCCCTCGAGGCGGCGGTGCGCTGGATCGCCTACGCGGTGGAGACCGAGACGCTGATGGGCGAGATCACCGATGCGACCGCCCGCATCGGCAACCTGGTCGGCGCCGCGCGCCAGTACTCCCAGCTCGACCGCGCCCCGTTCCGGCAGGCCGACCTGCGCGGGCTGCTGAAGTCGACGCTGGTGATGATGAGCCGCAAGCTCGAGGGCATCACGCTGGTCAAGGACTTCGACCCCGACCTGCCCCCGGTGCCGTGCTACCCCGCCGAGCTCAACCAGGTCTGGACCAACCTCATCGACAACGCGGTCGGCGCGATGGCGGGGCTGCCGGACGATCGGGAGAAGGTCCTGACGGTCCGCACCCGGCGCGACGGGCGCAACGCGGTGGTCGAGATCGGCGACACCGGCCCCGGGATCCCCGAGGACGTCCGGCCGCGCATCTTCGAGCCGTTCTTCACCACCAAGGAGGTCGGCGAGGGGGCGGGCCTCGGCGACTCGACATCTCCTGGCGCATCGTGGTCGTCGTCGAGAAGCACCACGGCGACATCCGGGTCGCACCGGCCCGGAGGGCACGAGTTCGAGGTGGTGTGCCCTCGGGGGACGTCGTCGACGTCGACGTCATCCTACCGGCACGACGGGCTCACCCGGATCGGCGAGCCGCGTTACGTCCGCGACCGCGTCGTCACTGAGAACGTCTGAGGTTTAGTTACGCGAACAAACAACGGGGTAGTCCCTCCTCGTCACCGTCGACGAGGAGGTCGCTCATGTGTGGCATCGCGGGAGCGGTGGATCTGGCGCGCGGCGTCGATCGGGCCGAGGTCGCCTCGATGGTGGAGACCATGGCCTGCCGGGGCCCGGACGACGAGGGTCTGTGGGTCGACGACCACGCGGCCATGGGTCACCGCCGGCTCGCCATCATCGACGTGCCGGGCGGGCGGCAGCCGATGGCGCTGGAGCGTGACGGGCGCACGACGCAGAACGCCGGCGAGGGTCGCCGATAGGGGCGAGGGCGACGGCGGGACGCAGCTCGTGCTCGTCTACTCGGGCGAGGTCTACAACTTCACCGAGCTGCGCGCCGAGCTCGAGGGTCGCGGGGCCCGCTTCCGCACCGACTCCGACACCGAGGTCATCCTCGCCGGCTGGCGCGAGTGGGGCGAGGACGTCATCGAGCGTCTCAACGGCATGTTCGCGTTCGCGATGTGGGACGAGCGCCGCCAGGAGCTCTTCCTCGTGCGCGACCGCATGGGCATCAAGCCGCTGTACTACTACCCCACGCCCGACGGGGTGCTGTTCGGCTCCGAGCCCAAGGCGATCCTCGCCCACCCGCGCGCCGAGACGGCGATCGACCTCGACGGCCTGCGCGAGATCCTCGGCAACGTCAAGACCCCCGGGCACGGCATCTACCGGGGCATGTACGAGGTGCGCCCCGGGTCGCGCGTGCGCATCCGCCGCGAGGGGATCGACGTCCGCCGGTACTGGCAGCTCGAGGCCGTCGAGCACACCGACGACCAGGAGTCGACGGTCGGCCACGTGCGCGAGCTCCTCGACGACATCGTCGAGCGCCAGCTGATCTCCGACGTCCCGCTGTGCTCGCTGCTCTCCGGCGGCCTCGACTCGTCGGCGATCACGGCGCTGGCCGCTCAGAAGCTGAAGGAGCAGGGAGCCGGCCCGGTGCGGTCGTTCTCGGTCGACTTCGTCGGCTACGAGGAGTCGTTCACCGCCGACCCGATGCGCGACACCCCGGACGGGCCCTACGTCCGCGAGCTCGCCGAGTACGTGAAGGCCGACCACGAGGCCATCACGCTCTCCAACGACGACCTGATGAACCCCGAGGCCCGCGCCGCCGTGCTCCGGGCCCGCGACCTGCCGCTGTCGCTGGGGGACATGGACACGTCGCTGTACCTGCTGTTCAAGGCCATCCGGGGCCGGTCGACGGTGGCGCTCTCGGGCGAGTCGGCCGACGAGGTGTTCGGCGGCTACCGCTGGTTCCACGACGCCGAGGCCGTGAACGCCGACACCTTCCCGTGGATGGCGCGCGGGGGTCACGCGCCGATGGACACAGACGGCGAGCTTCTTCGACCCGGCCTGTCGACCAAGCTCGACCTGCCCGGCTTCGTCGACGCGTCCTACCGCGACGCGCTGGCCGAGGCCGCACTCGACCGCGCGTGCGCCGGGGTCGAGCGCCGACCCCGGCGCAGGAGCGGCGCATGCGCGAGGTCTGCTACCTGCACCTGAGCCGCTCCGTGCAGATCCTGCTCGACCGCAAGGACCGGATGAGCATGGCCTCGGGCCTCGAGGTCCGCGTCCCGTTCTGTGACCACCGTCTCGTCCAGTACGTCTTCGGCACGCCGTGGGCGCACAAGACGTTCGACGGCCGCGAGAAGAGCCTGCTGCGCGCCGCGACGCGCGACGTGCTGCCCGCCTCGATCGTCGAGCGGGTCAAGAGCCCGTACCCGTCGACCAGGACCCGGGCTACGAGAAGGCGCTGCGCGCGACAGCTGGCCGACCTGGTCGCCGACCGAACGCCCGGTGCGCGAGCTGATCGACCCGCGGCGGTCCAGCAGGCCGATCGACGCGCCGCAGGAGGCGGCGAGCATCGACACCGACCGCGCCCAGATGGAGAAGGTCCTCCAGCTCGACGCCTGGATGCGCGCTACCGCCCGCGCTGGACCTCTGAGGAGCACGTGGCCGATCACGTCCCCCGGTCGTCGTGGGGCCGCACGACGACCGAGGGACGCGAACCCCGTGCGGCCGGGCGCGGTCGGTCGCACGGGGGACCCGGACGCGAACCCGAAGGGCGGCCGGGCGCGGTCGTCGTCCCGCGAACGGGTGTGGTTCGGGCCCGTCGCGCGTCATCGATGTAACGGACGAGACGTCCCCGCCGATACGCGTCCTCGTCGTTCGGATAGATGTTCGCCCCCCGTCGGGTGACGGTTCGTCACCGGGTCTCCCCAACGGTCAGTCGGGTTTCACCCGCGCGGGACAGCGCCGCCGGTCGCCCACGGCCGGGCGGGGCCCGGTCGGAGATGCGTCGCGGGGGACAATCGGGACGTGCAGACCGCACAGGGCGCGCCGGCCCGCCCCGACCCGCCGACGGCCGATCCCGGTCGGTGCCGACCGCCGATCGGCATCCCCGGCCGCGGACGCCCGACGTCAGGACGACCGACAGCGGCCCCAGGGCGGGTCGCGGGGCGCCCCGGCGGCGGGTCGCGGGGTCTCCCGGGGCTGGTCGACGACGAGGACAAGCGCCTGCGCCTGCGGCGGATGAAGGCGGTCGCGACCGGCTTCCTCGTCGGCGCCGCCGTCATCTGGGCCGTCTTCCTGTGGTGGGAGCACAACGGCGGGCCCGGGTTCACCGGCTTCGTGCGCGCCGCCGCCGAGGCCGGCATGGTCGGCGCGCTCGCCGACTGGTTCGCGGTGACCGCGCTCTTCCGCCACCCGCTGGGCATCAAGATCCCGCACACCGCGCTCATCCCGCGCAAGAAGGACCAGCTCGGCGAGAGCCTCTCGGGCTTCGTCGGGCAGAACTTCCTCGTCCGTGCCGGTGGTCACGACAAGCTGCGCTCGGCGCAGGTCGCCGAGCGCGCCGGCGCCTGGATCGCCGAGCGCGAGCAACGCCGAGCGGATCACCTCCGAGCTCGCGTCGATCGTGCGCGGCGCGGTCACCGTGCTGCGCGACGACGAGGTGCAGGCCGTCATCGACCAGGCCGTCACCCGCCGCGTCGTCGCGCAGCCGTGGGGCCCGCCGCTGGGCGCCTGCTGGCCGGGGTGCTCGACGACGGCGCGCACCGGCGCCTGGTCGACCTGCTCTGCGACCGCGCCGTACGACTGGGTGCGCGACAACCACGAGACGGTGATGGCGCTGGTGAGCAAGCAGGCGCCGAGCTGGTCGCCGCGCTTCGTCGACGGCCTGATCGGCGACCGGATCTACGCCGAGGCGCTGTCGTTCGCGTGGGCGGTGAAGGCCGACCCGACCACCCGCTGCGCAAGGCGATCGACCGGTTCCTGGCCTCGTTCGCCGGCGACCTGCAGCACGACCCCGACACCCGCGAGCGCGTCGAGTCGATCAAGATGCAGCTGCTCGAGCACCCCGCGGTGCACGAGCTCATCGGGCGGGCGTGGAGCACGGCCAAGGCGATGCTGCTCGACGCTGCCGAGGACCCCTCGTCCGAGCTGCGCAAGCGCACCACCGACGCCCTGACCCGCTTCGGCGAGCGCCTGGCCACCGACGACGAGCTCCGCGAGAAGGTCGACGGCTGGATCGTCGCGGCGGCCTCCTACGTGGTGGGGCGCTACTCCGACGAGATCACGACGCTGATCTCCGACACCGTCGAGCGCTGGGACGGCCGAGGAGACCTCGCGCAAGATCGAGCTGCACGTCGGCCGCGACCTCCAGTTCATCCGCATCAACGGCACCGTCGTCGGCGCCCTGGCCGGCCTGGTGATCTACACGGTCGGATCAGCGGCTGCTGTCGGGTCACCTGGCGGCACGGTCTGCCCGCCGCGGCGCCGCGCCGCAGAGGGCGACGCCCGACGTAGGCGGCCGCGGCCGCCGAGGCCCGCGAACGTCGAGGCGACGACGTTGAGCACCGCGCGCTGCGCTCGCCGCCTCGGCGAGGCGCACGGTCTCGTAGCCCAGCGTCGACCAGGTCGAGAGGCCCGCCGCAGAAGCCGACGCCGACCCCGGCCACGACCGCCGACGGCGCCGGGCCGCCGAGCACGACGCCGAGCACGAGCGCGCCACCGACGTTGACCGTGAAGCGTGCCCCACGGGAACGCCGGTGCCGTGCGTGGACTGCAGGGCCCGGTCGGTGAGGTAGCGCGCGGGTGCCCCGACGGCCGCGCCGAGCGCGACGAGCAGGGCGGTGACCGCCGTCACCGGGCATCCGCCCCGACCGGGAGCCGCCGGGCCAGCGCCAGGCCCGCCGCCGCGGCGCCGACCGACGCCAGGGCCGTCCCGACGAGGTAGAGGCCCCCGACGGCGAGGTGGCCGCCCTCGAGGAGGGCGTGGCCGTCGGTCGCGAAGGTGGAGAACGTCGTGAAGCCCCCCAGGACGCCGACACCGAGGAACGGGCGGACCAGCGGGTGCGCCTGCCGGAGCTCGCTCACGTGCACGACCAGCACGCCCATGAGCAGGCACCCGACCACGTTGATGAGGAACGTCCCGATCGGGAAGGCGCCCGGCCCCGCGGGCAGAGCCAGGCCGACGCCCCACCGCGCGAGCGCGCCAGCGCGCCGCCCGACGCGACCGACGGCGCGGTGGCCGGGCCGCCTGGCCGCGCAGGACGGGTGCCGGGGTCGCGCCCGGCGACGACGTCCTCGGCGAGGTATTCGGGCTCGGACATCGGGTCCTCCTGGGCAGGCGTCAGCACAGACCAGGGACCGTTGGCGCGTGCGCGCGGTTGTCGGCGAGCCCCACCGCCGTCACGATGAACCCTAACAGTGGGTCACGACCCGGAGAGGAGCGTCGGTGGCGAAGGCCGACCGCGTCGAGGACGCATTGGGACAGGCCGTGGAGGACATCGGCGCCTACATCCGCAAGCAGCGTGAGGGCGCCGAGGTCTCGCTGCGCCAGCTCGCCAAGGTCGCGGGGATCAGCAACCCCTACCTCAGCCAGATCGAGCGCGGGCTGCGCAAGCCGTCGGCGGAGATCCTCGCGCAGATCGCCACGGGCCTGCGCATCTCGGCCGAGGCGCTCTACGTCCGCGCCGGCATCCTCGAGCCCCGGGTCGCCTCGCCGGTGCTCGACGCGCTCGCGGGCGACCAGGAGATCACCGAGCGCCAGAGGCAGGTCCTCACCGACATCTACGAGTCGTTCCGCCGCGAGAACGCGGGTCGGGCGCCAGCACGCGGCCGACGCCCCCGCCCTCGACCGCCACCGACCGACGCCGTCGACCGCCGGCCGACCCGGTCACCGGCCGCCGACCCGCCCGTCGCCGACGCGGGCGCGCAGCCCGACGGCGGCGTCCTCCTGACCGGGCGTGACGGTCCGCCGACCAGGTCGCGTCCGATTCCGTATGGTGTGCTCGTGTCCCTGCTGCCGCCCCTGTCGCCGGTGTGGCTCTGGCTCGACCTCTGGCTCAACGCGCTGATCTGGCTCCTCGGCATCCCGCTGGGCATCTACGCCTTCGCCCACGCCCTGCGCCAGCGCAGCGACGCGTTCACCGCGGTCGACAAGCTGACCAAGCCCGCCTGGGCGGGCATCACGGGCGTCGGCGCCCTCATCCTGATCTTCTCCGTCGGGCCGACGGGCGGGACGAGCAGCATCTTCTGGCTGATCGCGCTCATCGCGGTGCTGGTGTACCTGTTCGACGTCCGCCCGCGGGTGGTGGAGGTCCAGCAGGGGCCGCGCTGGTGACCGCCGCCGACGCGATCGCGCGGGCGGCGGGCTCGCTGACCCCGCTCACGGCGCTCGACCGACCCGACCTGCTGGCCGGGCCCGTGCACCTCGCGCTCGCGGCGCTCGACCCGTCGCGGCGGCGCGGTGCCGGGTCGTGGCGATCGACGGCGACCTCGCCGACACCGCCGCGTTCTGCGAGGCCTACGGCTCCCCGCTCGACGCGTCGGCCAACTGCGTCGTGGTCTCGGGCTCGCGCGGCGGTGAGCGTCGCCTCGCCGCCTGCGTCGTGCTCGCCACGACCCGCGCCGACGTCAACGGTGTCGTGCGGCGCCGGCTCGACGTCCGCAAGGCCTCGTTCGCGCCGATGGACACGGCCGTCGAGCTCACCGGTATGGCCTACGGCGGGATCACCCCGCTCGGGCTGCCCGCCGGCTGGCACGTGCTGCTGTCGGCCGAGGTGGCCGCGGCCGACGCGGTCGTGGTCGGCAGCGGCGTCCGCGAGTCGAAGCTGCTGGTGCCCGGCGACGTCCTCGCCGCCCTGCCCGGCGCGGAGGTCCTCGGCGACCTCGCCCGTCCCGTCGGCTGAGCTGGGCTATTCCAGGTCGGTGAGCCGGGCGGTCACCCGCGTGGTCACCGACGCGGTGTTGGTCGTGAACGCCTGGTTCTGCAGGCTCGCGGTGAACACCACGTCCGCACCGGGCGCGGCGTCGAACGGGAACGACGCGGCCGGTGCGTCGTTCTGCAGCACCTGGAGCGTGCCCGTCGTGCGGTACGGGCCGATGTTCTGCACCCGCACGGTGACCGGGCACTGCGGCGTGAAGCAGTCGGGGATCGGGTCGATCCGCGAGAACGCCAGCGGCGGCGAGGACACCGCGGCCCGGAGGGCGGGCATCGACGGGACCCCCGCGGCGGCCGCGCCGATCGCCCCGAGCGCGTCGGGCGTGGCGCGTGCGGTGGCCACGGGCGAGGTCCGCTGGCGCCCGAAGCCCGCCAGCTCGACCTCGGCGAGGCGGGCGCGTCGCCGCTGTCGTCGAGGGCGATGCGGTCGTCGCCGTCGGCGAGGACGTCGCCCTCGACCCCGCCGAGCGGACGGCTCGCGTCGTCGGACCAGGGGCGTCCGGTGACCGACCGGGACAGGTCGCCCGGCGAGACCGCCCACCCCGACACCGCGTCGAGCTGGTCGTCGGCGCCCGACAGCCACACCCCGCCGAGCTTCGTGGCCAGGCGCGGGCGCGGCGCGGAGGTCCGCCACCAGGCCTCGTCGGCGCGGATCGCCCGGTTGGTGCGGGTGAGCACGAACTCGGCGCGCCCGCCGGAGGCCCGCGTCATCGTCCCGGTCGCCGTCCCCTGGGCGTCGACGGTCATCTCGACGCTCGCCGGTCCGCCGAGGCCGCCGTCGACCTGGCCCCGGTAGGTGACGCCGGGCCAGCTCGCGACGTCGTCGGCGGCCCGCGTCGCCGCGCGGCGGGTCTGCGCGGCGCCGACGAGCACGACCGTCGCGACCACCAGCACGACCACGACCACGAGGGCGATCGCCCCGATGACGAGGGCGCCGCGGCCGGCGCCGCGCCCGGACCGGCCTGGGCGGGCGGCGGAGCTCCCCACGGCGGCGGAGCGCCCACCCCCGCCGCCTGCGGGCCGGTCCAGGGTCCGGGCGGCGGCCCGCCCCACTGGCCGGGGTGCCCGGGCGGGGCGTGGCCGGCCGGGGCGGCGTGGCCCGGCCCGTCGGTCGCCCGTGGCCCGTGGGCGCGGGGTAGCCCTGCGGACCCGGCCCGGTGGAGGATGCGGCGCGGGGCCGTGATCCGGTGGTGCCGGGTCGCCGGAGCGGCGGGGCGCCGCGGCCCGGTGGCGACGGCGGTCCCGTCGCGTCGTGGCCGTGGGGTCGTCGCGGGCGTCGTCGGGGCCTCGCGCGGCGCCGGGACGCGGTGGGCCACCGTCGCGTCGGCGGAGCCTTCTCCGCCGCCCTCCCCGGCTGACGCCGCCGGGACCGCACGGGTGGTGTCCGCGTCCGGCGCGTCGGCGCGTGCGCCCTCCGCGGACTCCGTGCGGGTGGTGCTGCCGTCCTCGCGCTGTCCGTCCATCCGTGCTCCCCCCACCGACGACCGAGGTCAAGCTCCGGTCAAGCGACGGCACGAACGGTAATCGTGCGCGCATCTCACCCGCGGAGTCCTCGTCGACCCAACCGTCCAGGCCGACCTCGGATGTCGCCGCGCCGGGCGACGTCGGTGCCGTCGACCGCCGGTCGCACGTGATCATCGGGGCGTCCGCGTCGCGCGGGACGGGGTGCGGGAGCCGTATCGCCCCGATGATCACGGGGGAGCGGTCAGGCCTCGCCGAGCCAGCGCTTGGTGAAGTCGCTCTCGAAGCCCAGGAGCTCGGTGACCTGCTCGGCGACCGTGCCCTCGATCCGGCCGCCCACCATCGGTACCGGGACCGTCGTGGTGCCCAAGAGCACCAGCTCCGAGCCCTGCGCGGTGTCGGTCACCTCCTGGGTGCCGACGATCGACCCCGGCAGCCCCCGCACGGTGACCTCGACCTCGGCCCGCCAGCCGCCGCCCGGCCGGGGCGCCCACTTCTCGGAGCGGTCGAGGACCAGGTCGTCGCCGGTGAAGCGCCGGATCACCGAGGGCAGGAACTCGACGGGCACGCCCTGGCGCAGCGCGACGCGGGCGGTGTCGCCGTTCACGTCGTGCGCCTGCAGCGCGGAGTCCTTGCCGCCCAGCTCGGCCAGCCGGGCCTGGAGGTAGTCGGCGTCGACCAGGGTCGCGTGCACGGTGTCGGCGTCCGCGCCGAAGCGGGCGCGGTGCTGGATGGGGCGCGGCATTCCGGTGAGGTTACCGTCGCAGGTGATGGGCCACTCCAGCGTCACGACCGCCGACGCGACGACCCGCCTCGCCGCGCACACCACCCTCGGGTTGGGCGGGCCCGCGCGCACCCTCGTCCGGGCCCCGACCGAGGCCGAGGTCGTCGCGGCGGCGCGGGCGGCCGACGCGGCGGGCGAGCCGCTGCTGCTCGTGGGCGGCGGGTCGAACCTCGTCGTCGGCGACGACGGCTTCGCCGGGACCGTGCTGCTGCTCGACCACCGCGGCCACACCGTCGGTGAGCCCGGGCCCGACGGCTCGGTCGTCGTGCGCGCCGAGGGCGGCGAGGACTGGGACGAGCTCGTCGCGGCCACCGTCGCCGCCGGCCTCGGCGGCCTCGAGTGCCTCTCGGGCATCCCCGGGCGGACCGGTGCCACCCCGGTGCAGAACGTCGGCGCCTACGGCGTCGAGGTCGCCGACCTGCTCGTCGACGTCGACCTGTACTCCCGCCGCGACCGCACGACGCGCACCGTCCCCGCCGCCGACCTCGGCTCGCCTACCGGACCAGCAGGCTCAAGGGCTCGAGCGCGGAGATCGTCCTCGCGGTGCGCCTCCGGCTGACGACCGACGGGCTCTCGGCCCCGGTCCGCTACGGCGAGCTCGCCCGCACCCTCGGGGTCGAGCCCGGCGCCCGGGTCGCCGTCGCCGCCGCGCGCGAGGCGGTCCTCGACCTGCGCCGGGGCAAGGGCATGGTCACCGACCCCGCCGACCCGGACACCGCGAGCGCGGGGTCGTTCTTCACCAACCCGGTCGTGGGCGCCGACGTGGCCGAGGCGGTCGCCGTGACCTGCGCCGGCGCGGGCCTGGCGCCGGTCACCGCGTGGACCCTGCCCGACGGCACGGTCAAGCTCTCGGCCGCCGCGCTCATCGAGCGGTCCGGCATCGCGCGCGGGCACCCGGGGCCGCACGCCCCCGTCCGCGTGTCGACCAAGCACACGCTCGCGCTGACCCACCGTGGCGGCGGGACGACCGCCGACCTGCTCGCGATCGCCCGCGAGGTCCGCGACCGGGTGACCGAGCGGTTCGGCGTCGTGCTCGTCCCCGAACCGGTGCTGGTGGGCTGTTCGCTCTGACGCTGCGTCAGTGATGTCACGCGATCGTGACTGCGGGGATCGCCCGACCGGGTAACGCTGGTCGGGTCGGTCGTCGACGGAACACGGTGACGTGGATGGGTGAGCGGAACGGCGCACGCGCGCGGACGGTCGCGGCCGTGCTGCTGACGGTGGCGCTGACGGCACTGGCGGCGGGGTGCTCGACGGGACCGTCGACCGCACGGCCGGCGCCCCGGTCCCGGCCCGGGTCGTGACCACTCCCGTCGACGGGGCGGCCGACGTCAACCCGACCGCCCCGGTCGCCGCCACGGTGCTCGGCGGCTTCCTCACGGGCGTGGCGCTCACGGCCGACGACGGCACGGTCGTCCCGGTGGCGGCGCGGGCGGGGCTGCGCTCGTGGGCGCCGACGGTGCCGCTCGCCTACGACCGGACCTACCGCTGGTCGGGGACGGCGGTGGCCACCGACGGCGCCGCGACCCCGGTCACGAGCTCGTTCCGCACCCTCGCGCCGCGGGAGACGCTGCGGGCGAGCTTCTCCTACGCCGACGGCGCCCGGCTCGGCGTCGCCGCGCCGATGATCCTGCAGTTCGACGGCGTCGTGCGCGACAAGGTGGCCGCGCAGCGGGCGCTGTCGCTGACCACGAGCACGCCGCAGGAGGGCGCCTGGGCGTGGCTGCCCGACACGTCCGAGGGCTCGCGGGTGCACTACCGCCCGAAGGAGTACTGGAAGCCCGGGACGGTCGTCGACGTCGCGGCCCGGCTGGTCGGGGTCGACCTCGGCGGCGGCGTCTACGGCGCGGCCGACGTCAGCAACCACGTGACGATCGACCGGTCGCTCGTCGCGCGCGCCGACCTCGCCGCCGGGCGCTTCTCCGTCGTCCGCGACGGCCGGACCGTGCTCGACGTGCCCGCCGCCTTCGGCCGCACCGACGACCTGAACCTCGTCACCCGCGGCGGCCCGCACGTCGTGTCGGCCAAGAGCCCGACCGCCTTCCTGTCGAACCCGGCCTACAACTACGCGAACGTCTACGTGCGCTGGGCCGTGCGGCTGAACAACAACGGCGAGTTCACCCACAACAACCCGGCCGCCGCCTCGCCGACCGCCGAGACGCACGGCTGCATCAACATGTCCGAGGAGAACGCCCGCGCCTTCTACGACATGGTGATGCCGGGCGACCCCGTCGACGTCGTGAACAGCCCGGTGCGGCTCTCGGGGGCCGACGGCGACGTCTACGACTGGGCGGTGCCGTGGGACGAGTGGCGCACGATGTCCGCGGCGGTGTGAGGGTCGCGTCGTGGCGGCGTCGTCGGAGCGCGCGCGGGGAAGGATGGCCCCGTGGCCGACGACGACGCCGTGGAACCGTCCCGCCCCGGGCGGCAGCGATTCCGGGAGCTCGCCGCCGAGGTGCGGCGGCGGGGGCAGCAGTTCGACCGTTCCCCGGGGGTGCGCGACACCGTGCGCAAGCTGCGTCGCGCCCTGCCCGGCGACGCCCACTTCGGTGACCCGCTCTCGCTGGGCGGCGCGCGGCACGCCGAGTACGCCGGGCGCACCGTCGTCGAGCTGACCGACCGGCCGGGGCGGCGCGCGAGATCGGCCTCGGCGGGATCCAGCTCTGGCAGGCCGTGCTCGAGCGCTTCGGCTCCGGCACCGGCGACAAGGAGGTCACGGTCGTCTTCGCTGATCATGCGTCAATTAATGCCGACCTCGTCGAGTTCTCGCGCTGGGCCCTCGCCGCGGGCGACGACGAGACCTCCCGGGTGCTGCGCCGGGTCAGCGTGGCCTGGGAGCGGCCCGTCAAGGACCGGGCGGGCACCGTGGTCAAGCGCCTGGGCGACGGGATGATGGCGGTCTTCGCCGACCCGCAGGCGGCGCTCGACGCCGTCGTCGAGGCCCGCTCGCGCCTCGGTGAGGTGGAGATGGCCGGGTGGACGCCGCGGATGCGCGCGGGCCTGCACCTCGGACGGCCCCGTCGCGTCGGTGGCGACTACCTCGGCGTCGCGGTCAACACCGCCGCCCGCCTCGGCGACGCCGGGAAGGCAGGCGAGATCCTCGTCAGCGGCGACCTCCTCGGCCGCCTCGACGAGGGGAAGCTGCAGGTCCGGCGCCGCCGGGGCCGGACCGGCTCAAGGGCGCCCCCGACGACCTCACGGTGTTCTCCGTGGAGCCGGCCTGAGGGAGCGGGCTACCGGCGGTGGTAGCGCATCCCGCTGGCCTGGTCGCGCGGCTTGAGCACCATCGAGTCGATGTTGACGTGGCTCGGGCGGCTCATGGCGAACGCGACGGCGGCGGCGACGTCGTCGGCGACCAGCGGGGTGATGCCCTGGTAGACCTTCGCGGCGCGCTCGGTGTCGCCCGCGAAGCGCACCAGCGAGAACTCGGTCTCGACGGCGCCCGGCGCGATCTCGGTGAGGCGCACGGGCTCGCCCAGCAGCTCGCCGCGCAGCGTGCGGTGCAGCGCCCCCTCGGCGTGCTTGGCCGAGGTGTAGCCCGAGCCGCCGTCGTAGACCTCGAGGGCGGCGATGGAGGTGATCGTCACGATGTGGCCGTCGCCCGAGTCGATCAGCGCGGGGAGCAGCGCCTTCGTCACGCGCATCGTGCCGAGCACGTTCGACTCCCACATCCAGCGCCAGTGCTCCTCGTCGGCCTCGAGGACCTTCTCGGCGCCCTTCGCCCCGCCGGCGTTGTTGACCAGGCCACGGACCGGGGCCCCGAGCTCGAGCGTCGCGGCGACGAAGTCGGCGACCGAGGCGGGGTCGGTGACGTCGAGGGCCAGCGCGGTGCCGCCGACCTCGTCGGCGATCTCCCGGCACGCGTCGAGCCGGCGTGCCCCCAGGACGGGGTGCCAGCCGTCGGCGGCGAGCGCGCGGGCGGTGGCGGCGCCGATGCCCGAGCTGGCTCCGGTGACGACGGCGACGGGTCTCACGGCTGCTGCACTCACGACCCGGGACCCTAGGGTGACCCGCGGCGGTCCCGCAGGCTGCCCGCCCCGTCGGACCCTAAGCTGGGCGGGTGAACCCGGCGGCGACGGCGGTGCCCGGCTCCTCGGCCCGGGCGGCAGACGGCGGACCTGCGGGCGCGCCCGCGTCGGTGCTCACGCACCGCAGGCGGCGGCCCCGGCGGGTCGCGGTGCTCTCGCTGCACACCTCGCCGCTGGAGCAGCCCGGCACTGGGGACGCGGGCGGCATGAACGTCTACGTCGCGCAGACGGCGATCCGGATGGCGCAGCGGGGCGTCCAGGTGGAGATCTTCACGCGGGCGACCGCCTCCGACCTGCCGCCGACGGCCGAGCTCGCGCCCGGGGTGCTCGTGCACCACGTGGTCGCGGGGCCCTTCGGTGGCCTCGGCAAGGAGGACCACGCGAGCCAGCTCTGCGCGTTCACCGCCGGGGTGCTGCACGACGAGGCCCGCCACGAGCCGGGCTGGTTCGACGTCGTGCACAGCCACTACTGGCTGTCCGGGCAGGTCGGCTGGCTGCTGCGCGACCGGTGGGGGGTGCCGCTGGTCCACACCGCCCACACCCTCGCCAAGGTCAAGAACGCCTCCCTCGCGGCGGGCGACCGCCCCGAGCCGCTGTCGCGGGTGGTGGGCGAGGAGCAGGTCGCCTCGATCGCCGACCGGCTCGTGGCCTCCACCGACAGCGAGGCGACCGACCTCGTCGCCTCCTACGGGGCCGACCCCGAGGCCGTGCGCACCATCGCCCCGGGCGTCGACCTGCGGACCTTCACCCCCGCTCGTGACCGCGAGGAGGTCCGCGCCGGGCTCGACCTCGACGGCGACGACGTGGTGCTCGCGTTCGTCGGCCGCATCCAGCCGCTGAAGGCGCCCGACGTGCTGCTGCGGGCGGCCGCGGTGATGATCGCGCGACACCCCGAGCTGCGCGAGCGGCTGCGGGGGCTCGTCGTCGGCGGGCCGTCCGGCTCCGGGCTCGACGAGCCGCGGGCGCTCGCCACGCTCGCGCGCGACCTGGGGCTGGGTGCCACGGTCGCTTCCTCGCGCCGCGCGCGGGCGCCGACCTCGTCGACGTCTACCGCGCCGCCGACGCCGTCGCGGTGCCGAGCTACAGCGAGTCGTTCGGCCTGGTCGCCCTCGAGGCCCTGGCGTGCGGGACGCCGGTGGTCGCCGCCCGGGTCGGCGGGCTGCCGACCGCGGTCGCCGACGGGCGTTCCGGGGTGCTCGTCGACTCGCACGAGCCCGGGGCCGGGGCCGACGCGCTGCAGCGCGTGGCGGTCGACCGGGCCGAGCGCCAGCGCCTCGCCGCCGGGGCCGTCGAGCACGCGGCCGTGTTCTCGTGGGACCGCACCGCCGACGCGCTGCTCGCGGTCTACGCCGAGGCGGCCGCCGCACGCCGCACCGACCCGTCGGGGTGGCGGTGTGAGCGCGCCCGACGGCCCGTCCGACGCCGAGCTCGACGCCGTCCTCGCCGCGGCGTTCGACGAGCGCGAGCTCGACTACGTGCGCCGCGGTGAGGGCGGTTCTTCGTCACCCTGCCCGGCGTGAAGAAGCTGCAGACGCACTGCTGGTTCGTCGTCACGCCGCACGCGGTGCTCGTCGAGGCGTTCGTCTGCCGGCGTCCCGACGAGAACCACGAGGGCGTCTACCGCTGGCTGCTGCAGCGCAACGCCCGGCTCTACGGCGTGCACTACACGATCGACGAGGCCGGCGACATCCACCTCGTCGGGCGGATCGCGCGGCACGCGATCACCGGCGTCGAGATCGACCGGGTGCTCGGCTCGGTGCTCGAGGCGGGCGACGGCGACTTCAACATGCTGCTCGAGCTCGGCTTCGCGTCGTCGATCCGCCGGGAGTGGGCCTGGCGCACTTCGCGTGGCGAGTCGACGGCGAACCTGGCGGCGTTCGCGCACCTCGTGCCCGACGACGCGGGCTGACGGCCGACGCGGGGGAGCCACGCCGTCGGCGCGGGACGGGGCATCCGGCGCCGACGACGGGCGTCGGTGGGCGCTCCCGGGAGCGCCGGCGACCGGTGAACGCGCCGGTCACGCTTGCTTACTCTCTCAGCGTACTCGGCGTGAGACAAGACGCACCACTGCTCTGAACGAGTGTTGCGCATGTCTCGATCGGTGCAGGACCGTCGCGTTCGGGTGCCGTCCCGGTCACGGAGGCGGCACGCCCCGCGCGGTCCGGTCCTGCGGCCTGCGCGCACCGAGGCCGGGCTGCGCGGCTCATCCGGTGGCCGTTCTGAACCGAGTAACCCGAACGGCCCTGTTTGGGTGGCGTCGGCGGGCGGCAATCCCATCGCACTCAGGTCACGACGGCACTCGGGGTGTTCCCGTGACCTTCAGGAGGAGACCGGTCCCGCCCCGCGGCTGGGGAGCCCGGACGGCGCGGGACCGGTCCTCCGTTCCTGGGCGGACGTCACACGCCGAGCTGCCGCCGGCCGGACATGGCGCGCGCCGGTCGTCACCGATGGTGAAGATCTCGGTGCGGCGCACCTGTCCGGGTGGCGTGACGAACTTCGAGTTGACCCAGATCACACCAACCGGTGATGGTGGTCGGGAGGCTCCTCGGGGGAGCCGTCGGTGGCAGTCGCCGCCGAGTGCGGTCCCGCCTCCGGCCCCCCTGGGGGCGGGACCGCCGCGGCGCCCGTCCCGGGCGTCGACAGCAGGGCACGCGGCGGGCACGGTGGTGACATGGCTGACCACGCTTCTCCGGGCGGCGGCGCCGTCGGCGCCCTGATGGAGGGGATGGGTGTCCACGAGTCGCTGCCGCCCGCCGGGCCCGTCGTCCGCGAGCGGGGGTACTCCAGCGAGGCCGACCTGCTCGAGGGCCTGTCCGACCCCGACGCCGACGTGCGCCGTGGCTGCCTCGAGCTCCTCGACGACCCCTGGGCGCCCGCCGCCGCGCCGCGGGTGGTCGAGCGCCTCGACGACCCCGAGTGGGTCGTGCGCTACAACGCCGTCCACGCGCTCCTGCGGGGCGCCGGGGCCGACCGGAGCGCGCCGGGACCCCTGGTGCTCCCCGCGGTCATCCGCACCGCGGGGACCGACGCCAGCAAGTACGTGCGGATGCTCGCCGTCGAGCTCGTCGGCGACGCCGCGCGCACCGAGCCGTCGGCCGCCGAGGCGCTGGTCGCGGTCCGCGACCACGACGCCGACCCCGCGCTGCGGCGCAAGGCCGCCCGGTGCGCGCCCGGCGGCGCCACCCGCGCCGCCCGCGACGCGCAGGGGTGAGCGGCCCGACGACCACCTCGACGACGGCGGCCGCCTGGGCGCTCGCGGCGCTGGTGGCCGCGGCGATGGTGGTGCTCCCGGGGTGCCGCGTGCCGTCGTGGTGCTCGTCCTGGTCGTCGCCCAGGTCGGCGTGCAGGTGGTCGCGACCCGCACCAGCGGGCCCTCGTCGTGGCGGCGGGTCGCCGGGCTGTGGTCGGTCGAGGCGGGCGTGATGTGGCTGGTCGCCGGCGAGCCGACGGCGACGTCGGCGCTGGTCTACCTCGCCACGGGGCTGGTGTTCGCCGTGGTCGCCGACCTCGTGCTGCGCCTGGTCGGCCGCGTCGCCGACGCCGACGACGCGGCTCAGGGCGTCGAGCCCTCCCGCACCGACACCGCCCCGCTGCCGGTCCACGACGGCGGCGACGGCTGAGCGCCGGTCGCCGGCACTAGCGTGGCCTCCCATGGGTGACGAGGTGGGGTCGGACGACGGGGGCGCGGCGGACGAGGGGCCCGGGCTGGGGCTCGACCAGGTGCTGGCGGCGCTGCGCCGCGACCTGGTGGCGGCCCGCGACGAGGCGCACGGCGAGGGCTACGGCCTCGGGGTCAGCGAGGTCGAGGTGGAGCTCTCGGTCGAGGTGAGCCGGTCGGTCGAGGGGAAGGCGTCGGGCGGGGTGAAGTGGTTCGTCCTCTCCGGCGACGTCTCCGGCGGCGGCAGCCGCGACCGCTCGCAGGCCCACCGCATCAAGCTCACGCTGCGGCCCCAGGGCGGCGGCGAACCCACCGGGGGGCAGATCGCCGAGGTCCCGGACGCCGGGGACGGCGGCGCCCGCGAGTCGCCCGCCGGCGGCGTCGGCGAGGGTCGCGGCGCCACGCCGATCGACTCGTAGGCGCCGATCCCGGGCGTCAGCGCCGGCTCGATCGCCCCGAGGGGTAGTGCCCCGGCCCGGCGACGCGGATCTCGCGGCGGGTGCCGTGGTCGGGGCCGACGCGGTGGGCGACGCGGCCGCCGTGCAGGGCCAGCAGCCCGGCCTGCAGCGGCTCGTGGTGCGTCGACGCCGTCGAGTCGATCAGCGCCTCGCCCATGACGTCGGGCGGCCCTCGCGCCGGGCGGCGCGGTCGATCGCCTCGACGACCCACACGTGCTCGGGCATCGGGGCGAGCCGGTAGAGGTCGGCGAGCCCGGCGTCGACGCCGCGGCCCACGAGCCCCTCGACGTAGTCGTCCGCGCGGATCACGTAGGTGCGGAAGGTCAGCTCGTCGGCGGCCGCGGCGACGGCGATCGGCTCGTCGGGCTCGGCGCGACCGAGGTAGCCCGAGAACCAGAGGCGCCCGGCCGCCTCGGCGCGCTCGGCCGTGACGGACACGGCGGGCAGCAGCGGCGTGATCGCCGTGCGCCATGTCGCGTGCGCCTCCTCCGCCTCGGCCCACGGGTCGTCGACCTCGAGGTAGGGCCCGCGGGCGTCGTCGTGGCGCCAGAGGGTCACCCGCCCTCGGGGCGCCGCCGGTACGCGACGACCACCCAGGCGTGCACCCGGGAGATGACGATCGGGGCAGCTGGCTGTTGACGTAGCGGCACAGGACCCCGGAGAGCGACAACGTCCCGGCGTCGGCCTCCTCCTCGGGCGTCGTCGGGAGCTGCAGCAGGCCGGGGGAGAGACCGAGGCGCGTCGCGCCGGCGAGCATCTGCTGCACCGACAGGCCCTCGCTCGGGACCTGCCTGCCGACGATGAAGACGACGAGCGTGGCGTCGTGCACCTCGGCCGAGAGCCGCCGCGGGACGCCGTGGGCCAGGTGGGCGTGGCGCAGCACCATCCACAGCGTCGCGTGCGCGCAGCGCAGGTACTCGGCGTCCTGCGACAGGAACGGCATCGCCCGCACCGTGAGCGCGTGCCCGAACAGCGAGACCCGTTCGGTCGCCTCGCACCGCAGGGCGCCGTCGAGCCCGGCCGGCGGGGTGATCAACGCGGCGCCCACCGGGGTCGAGGGCAGCGGCCGCAGCACGACGTAGCCGCGGTAGGTCGCCGGGTCGAGCTCGGCGATGTCGGGGGCGACGTCGGCGGTGAACAGGTGCCAGCGGTGGGCCACCGACGGGTGGCGGCGGAAGAGCCTGCCGTGGAACGCGGCGTGCTCGCTGCGCCAGTCGGCGTCGAGGTAGCGCTGCTCGACGACCACGCTGCGCACGCCGTGCTCGCGCGCGACGTCGACGATCCGCTCGAGCGGGGCGCACTCGACACCCCCGGTGTAGAAGGCGGTGAGCTCCTCCCACGCGCCGTCGACCGTCACGTCGTAGACCGCCCCGGCGGTGTCGTCGGGGGTCCAGGTCAGGAACGGCCAGGGCATGTGCGGGGCGGCTCAGTGCAGCCGGACGGCCTCGGTCTCGACCTCGGCGCGCAGCTCGGCCGCACGGACGCGGGCGAGATCGGCGCGGTAGCGGCGCTGCAGCGAGGGCTCGTTCACACCGAGGTGCTCGGCGAGGTCACCGGCCGGACGGCCGGGCTCGCGGATCGCGCGTCGTGCTCGGGCGGCCATGGCGACACCTCCGCGTCCACGATAGCCGCCGCGGGCCGTCCGGTCGCGGTCGTGCGCACCGCCGCCTCGAGCCGGGCCAGCGTCACCGCGGCGACCGAGGCGACGAGCAGCGCGACCGGCGCCACCACCGCGAACGTGGTCCCGACGGTGTCGCCGAGCCAGGGCCCGAGCAGCGAGGGCGGCACGACCTCGCACACCACGACGACGGCGGTGACCGTGGTGGCGCTGCCGTGGCGCAGGGCGACCGTCCACGTCAGTGCCCCCATCGCGCCCGCGGCCGCGAGGACGAGCAGGGCCGGGTCGGTGAGCAGGCCGAGGACGCTGCTCGTGTCGAGCAGCCGCGTCGCGATCGAGCACGCCGCGAACCCGAGCCCGGAGAGCACCGCCGCGACGGCCGAGCGCCGGCGCGGCGAGAGGGTGGGCAGGCCGGTGACCCCGAGCGCGAGGACGGCGGTCGCGGTGGCGAGGGCGACGAGCGCGGGCCCGGTGTCGGAGAGCGTCCCTGACTCGCCCGACACGGCGCCCAGGGCGACCAGCGCCGCGGTGAGCGCGCCGACGGCGACGACGCCGCGGGTGCCGATGCGGGTGCCGAGGACGAGGCGGGCGCCGAGCGCGGTCACGGCGAGGCTGCCGCAGACCGACGCCTGGGCGACGGCCATCGGCACCGTCTGCAGCGCCGCGACGTGGGCCAGGGCGCCGCCGCCCTCGAGGAGGCCGCCGAGCAGGAACAGGGGGTGGCGGACGGCGCGCAGCACGGGCGCGCCCGCGGCGCGGCGGGTCCCGAGGGCGTACGCCTGCATCAGGGTCCCGGCGCCGAAGAGGAGGGCGCCGAGGGCCACCCACAGCACGCCGACCGTCATCCGTCGCTCCTCGTCTCGCCGCTCCTGGAGGACAGCGTGGTCCGCGGAGCTGGGCGCCCGCTGTGTGCCGGCCGTACCGCACCTGGGTGCCCGGCGGGTGAAACGACGGGGGTGCGGCGAGGTTGCGGTGCGGACTCACCGCCTAGGACGAACGAACGGCGCCCTCGTTGCTTCTGGAGCAGCGAGAGCGCCGTTCGTTCCGTGCGGGTGGGGGCCGACGGGCGGTGCCGGCGGCTCCCCTAGGACACGAGCGTCGCGTCCAGGGTGATCGTCGTGCCGGTCAGGGCCTTGGACACCGGGCAGGTCTGCTCGGCGGTCTTGGCCAGCTCGGCGAACTTGGCCTCGTCGACCCCGTCGACGTCGGCGCGCAGCACGATGGCGATGCCGCTGATCTCGAAGCCACCACCCTTCGCGGGGGACAGCGTGACCTCGGCCGAGACGTCGCTCGACGTCGCGGTGAGGTTCTCGCTGCCCAGGACACCGGAGAGGTTCATCGCCAGGCACGACGAGTGCGCCGCGGCGATGAGCTCCTCGGGGCTCGTCTGCCCGTTCGGGTCCTCGGAACGGGTCGGGAACGACACGGCGAACTGGCCCGCGTTCGACGAGTCGAGCGTGACGCTGCCCTTCCCGTCCTGCAGGCCACCCTCCCAGTGGGTGGTCGCGTCACGGCTCGGCATGGTGCCTCCTGCTGTGAGGTGTGCGGGCGTGTCGGGGCTAGGCGCGCGTCTTCTTGCGGCCCGTCACCTTGTTGTAGATGACCAGCAGGATGATCGCGACGATGATCGACCCGATCCAGCCGACGGGGCTCTTGAAGGAGAGCTGGTGCGGCGAGAAGGCCAGCGAGCCGAGCACGCCGCCGACCACCGAGCCCAGGACGCCCAGGATGATGGTCTGGAGGATGCCGATGTTGTCCTTGCCCGGGACCAGGGCGCGGGCGATGAAGCCCACGATGAGGCCGAACAGAATCCAGCCGATGATGGTGATGACGATCATGACGACTCCCGATGTCGCGACGATGAGGTGTCTCGCGGGCCTACTTCCCCCGTGTCCGACCCGCTCAACCCGCCGGAGCAGTCTCGTCGCGGGCGTCCTCTCCAGGGTCAGGGTCCGGCCACCGTTCGATGAACGGAAGGCATCGACCACCGGTCGTGGACGGCGTGTCGCTTGCCGCACGACCACGCGGGCGGATCCACCGGTGGTCACGAACCGATCTCAGCGCGTTGGTAGCGTCCGATCCAGTGTCCGCGCCTCCGCACTCCGCCGCCCCCTCCCCGGCCGCCTCGCCGCCGGCGGGTGTCAGCGCGTCCGTGAAGGCGACGAAGCAGAGCGGGCGCAAGCTGTCGTTCGACGTGCTGCGCGTGGTCTTCGTGCTGCTGGTCGTGCTCTACCACGGCACGTTCATCGGTCCGCTGGTCTACGCGGACATGATCCCGCGCAACTACGTGTTCCCCCACCAGGTCGGGGCAAGCCTGCTGCTCGTCCTGTCCGCCTACTTCGTGGCCGCCACGGTGCGCAAGCACGGGCAGCGTGAGGGCAGCGCCCGTTGGTGGTGGGGCAAGCTCGCGCAGCTGCTCCCCGCCTTCTTCGTCGCGACGACGACGGCGTTCCTCGCCCTGCGCTTCCTCGCCCCCGAGGGCTGGTACTTCCCGACGAAGCACGACTACGTCGCGAACATGCTGATGCTCTGGCAGTGGAACGGGCTCTGGCACTGGGACTACGTCGACGGCTCGTACTGGACGATCCCGCTGCAGCTGATGGCGTTCACGCTCGCGGCGCTGATCTGGCGCACGCGGCTCGGCAGCGGCCGCGGGCTGCGCATCCTGATGTGGTTCGCGCTGCTGGCCCCGCTCGCGCAGTGGTGGTTCCGGGTGCACGAGGCGAACACCCTCTACGCCACGCTCGTCGACGGCTTCGGGGTGCACCGCTGGCACCTGTTCGTCGCCGGCATCGCGATCTGGATGTTCGCGACCGGCCGGATCGGGCGGCTGCACGTCACCGCGCTGCTCGCCGTCGCGATGTGCGCCCACCTGCTGCACGGCTCCTTCATGACCGAGGACGGCACGCTCGGGTTCGACCCCTACGCCGCGCTCGGGGTGGCGCTCGGGATGCTCGTGCTCCTCGCCGCGGCGGTCGGGCCCGACTGGGCGCCCGCGATCCCCGCCGCCTGCACGCGTCGATCAGCTGGCTCGCCGGCATCTCCTACGGCGTCTTCCTCGTGCACCAGACGCTCGGGTACGTGTTCATGCGGCGCATCCAGGAGCTGGGCGCCGGCCCCACGCTGCAGACCATCGCGCTGCTCTTCGCCGCCACGGGCGCCGGATGGTTGCTCACCCGCGCAGTGGAGCAGCCGATGCACCGCCGGCTGCTCGCGATCTGGGACCGCGTGATGCGCCGGGGTCAGGCGACCTCGGAGGCGGCCGCGCCCACGCCGGGCGCGAGCTCCTCGAGGTCGTAGACCCGCATCGACGCCGCCCGGAGCGCCGAGCACGTCAGGGGCGTCGACGCGGGGACCCAGCGCGCGCGCACGATCACCCGCACGGCCCCGCGCTCGCGGCCGTCGAGGTCGACCGCCCACCGGCCCTCACCGAGGTCGGTGCTGCCCAGGGGCAGCAGGGCGTCGAGCCGGGCGTCGTCGAAGGCCAGGCGGGCGTGGTGCTGGGCGGCCTGCACCGGCGGGGCGAGCCCGGCCCGCCCGCGCACGTGCCGCGTGTCGACCTCGCCGCGGCCGTAGCGCTCGACGATGTCGATCGCCTCGGGGCGGGCACCCGGCCCAGGACGAGGCCGTGCGGGAGGAGCACGACGTTGGCGGCGAAGCGGTCGCCGCCGGTGTGCGTGGTCTCCCAGGTGCGGTCGGGATGGGTGGCGGCCAGCACGGCGGCGACCGGCCTGCCGCGCACCGCGCAGCACGCGTCGTGGCGCCCGTGCGCGCACACCAGGTAGACGGGGTCGTCCGACGGCGTCGTGGTGCGCTCCAGGTCGTCGAGCGCGGCCGGGAGCTCCGCGGGTCGTCGACCCGGCCCCAGCGCACCGACTCGTGCCCGGGCGTGGTGTCGACGACCGCGAAGCGGCCCTCGTCGGCCGAGGAGACCCCACGCACCCGTGTGCGACGGATGAGCTGGAACCGCGCGCCCTCGGCGCGGCAGAACGCGTCGATCCCGGCGACGGTCTCGGGGTCGTAGCCCGCGCCACCGAGCGCCTGCGACCCCCACGGGCCGGGGTGTTCGACGAGCAGCCACCGGCGGGCGGGCGGCGCCGTCGCGACGAAGGGGTCGTCGCGCTCCCGCGCGGACACCGAGCACCGGAACGTCGTGTCCGGTGCGGTGCTCGGATCCGGTGAGGTCATCCTTACTTCGTACCCGTCGCGGCGCCCGGGGCACCACTTCCGGCCGAGTCGGGGGTCACCAGCACGCCGTCGCGCAGCAGGCGCCGGACGAGCTCCACCGGTGCCCCCGGCAGGTCGCCGACGCGCACGACGTCGCCGGCCATCAGGAGGCGCACCGCGGCGTCCTCACCGGCGGCGAGGTCGAGCGTGCGCCCGGGGAGCTCGAGGTGCTCGCCCGTCAGCCTCCACTTGAGTCCCGCGCGGGCCCGCACGGTCGTGCGCTCGTCGAGCGCGCCGAGGGCCGCGGCATGGGCGAGGGGGCGCACGGGCTCCGGCCGGTTGGCCGACCAGACGCGGCGCCGGACGCGGTCGGCGACCCGCCCGGGCTCGTCGGCCGCGGCGCGCAGCCGTGCCGCCATCCGTGCCGCCACCGCGTCGAGGTGGGGCGCGAGCTGCTCGGGGTCGGCGACGTCGACGCCCAGCGGCAGCGTGCGCCGCAGCTCGGGGTCGTCGGCGAGGCTCTCGACGAGGGCCTCGAGCAGCGCGTACCGGGTGACGACGTGCACGCCGACGGTCAGGTGCGCGCTGACCTCACCGAGCGCGGTGGCCGAGTGCAGGTGGCCGCGGGGCAGGTAGAGGGCGTCGCCGGGGTGCAGCACCTCGTCGAGGAGGGGCTCCTCCTCCGCCCGGGCGCGCACCGCGTCGGCGTGGTCGGTCCACGGCTGGCCGCGCAGGGGGTCGACGTGCACCGGGGCGTGCACGTGCCAGCGCTTGGAGCCCGCGATCTGGAGCACGAACACGTCGTGGACGTCGTAGTGCGCCGCGAACCCCTGCGAGGACGGCGGGGTCACGTAGGCGTTGACCTGCACGGGGTGGCCGAGGTCGGTTCCGAGCCCGGTGGCGAGGTCGGTGACGGGCCCCCACGTCCGGTGCAGGCCCTGGAGCACGACGGTGTGCCCGTCGGCGAACAGCGTGGCGACCCGGTCGTCGCGGACCTGGTCGCCCACCTCGGCGCCCACCCCGGCGCCACCGGTGAAGTGCGAGGAGTCGACGACCTGCCCCTGCTTGGCGACGCGGAGGAACGGGGTGCGCAGCCCGCGGCGCGAGAGCAGCTCGTCGACCGCGTCGAGGGAGAACAGGTCGTCGTAGCCGGGGTGCGTCCGGTCGTCGAGGCCCTTCGCCAGGTCGTCGGCGCGCGAGAGGACGGCCCGCCGGCCCCACGAGTCGGCCGCGAACGCGTCGGGGTCACCGGCCACGCCGGGGCGCCGGGCGGGCCGGCGGGGCGCCCCCGCGCCCGACCGTCCGAGCTCCGTGTCGTTCATGCGTCAGCGGGCCCCGCCGTCAGCCCCGCCGTCGGCCCGCCGTCGCCGTCAGCGCCACCACCGGTCGCGCCGCCGTCGGCGCCGGGCCGTGCTGGGCGCCGCCGTCGGCACCGCCGTCAGCGCCACCGTCGGCGCCACCACCGGCCGCGCCGCCGTCGGCGGGCCGTGCGCGCCCCGTCGGCGCCACCGTCGGCGCCACCGTCGGCGCCCCGTCCGCGCCACCGTCGGCGCCGCCACCGGCCGCGCCGCCGTCGGCCGGGCCGTGCGCGCCGCCGTCGGCACCCGCCGTCGGCACCCCGTCGGCACCCACCGTCGGCGCCGCCACCGGCCGCGCCGCCGTCTGCAGGTCCGTGCTGTGTCATGCGTTGACTCCCGTGGTCGTTCGTGGTGTGTGCGCGGCCCGGGACGTCGGTGTCCGGGCCGTCGACCGACGTGCGCCGCGTACCCCGGCGCCCGCCGTCCCACGCCCGTGCGCCCCGAGGGTGTGGCGGGCGGTACGCCCGGTGAACTCGACCGCGACCGGACGGTGCTGGCAGGGTTCGGCGCCATGACCGCACCGGGCCCCGTCGGCACCCTCGTCCTGCTGCGCCACGGCCAGAGCGACTGGAACGAGTAGAACCTCTTCACGGGCTGGGTCGACGTCGCGCTGTCGGAGAAGGGCGAGCAGGAGGCCCGCCGCGGCGGCGAGCTGCTCGCCGACGCCGGCCTGCTGCCCGACGTGCTCCACACGTCGCTGCTGCGCCGGGCGATCGCGACGGCCGAGATCGCGCTGGACGTCTGCGACCGCCACTGGATCCCGGTCACGCGCAGCTGGCGGCTCAACGAGCGCAACTACGGGGCGCTGCAGGGCAAGGACAAGAAGCAGACGATGCAGACCTACGGCGAGGAGCAGTTCCAGCTCTGGCGCCGGTCGTACGACACCCCGCCGCCGCCGATCGACCCCGACGACGAGTTCGCCCAGACCGGCGACCCGCGCTACGCCGACCTCGGCGACGCGATGCCGGCGACGGAGTGCCTGGCCGACGTCCTCGAGCGGATGCTGCCGTACTGGTACTCCTCTGTCGTGCCGGACCTGCGCGCCGGCCGGACGGTCCTCGTCGCGGCGCACGGCAACTCCCTGCGCGCCCTGGTCAAGCACCTCGACGGCGTCGACGCCGACACCATCACCGGGCTGAACATCCCCACGGGCATCCCGCTGCGCTACGACCTGACCGACGCCGGTGGGCAGGACCTCACGCCGACGAACCCGGGAGGGACCTACCTCGACCCCGACGCCGCGCAGGAGGCCATCGCCGCGGTGGCCGGCCAGGGTCGCTGAGCGGACGATCACCGCTCGCCCGACCGGCAGGTACCGGACGGGTGAACGGCATCCGAACAACGGGACAACAACCCCCTCGGGGACGTCGACCTGGTCATAGGCGCCCCGAGAACCCCTCCGACGGTGCCCCGGGCGCCCTACCATCGCGACTCGTGACCGTCCCGGCGATCGTGACCGTCGTGGCCGTGGCGCTCCTGCTGGCGGCCGCCACCGGCGTGGCCGGGTACCGGCGCGGGAGCCGCGAGGCCGCGGCGGGCGCGGGCGCGCGGGTGCGGCGCCCCGGGACGACCACCGGGCCCACCGTCGCCGAGCTCCTCGCGCGCCTGGTCCGCCGGTCGCACACCGGTATCGCCGTGATCAACCGCTTCGGCGACGTCGTGGTCAGCAACGACGCGCCGAGGCCCTCGGCGCCGTCGTCGACGGGCGCCCCGAGCCGCGGGTCGCCGCGGCCGTCGACCGGTCACCCTCGCCGTCGACGCCCGCGAGAACGCCGACGCCGAGCGGGGCGGCACGTCGCCCGACGACGGCGAGGTGATGGTCGAGGTCGACCTGTCGCCCCCGACCCTCCCGCCCGGCCGCGCGCCGCAGTCGATCATCGCGCAGGTCCGCCCGCTCGGGGACGGGTTCGTCGTCGTCGACATCACCGACACCTCGGCGGCCACCCGGCTCGAGGCCGTGCGCCGCGACTTCGTCGCGAACGTCGGCCACGAGCTCAAGACGCCGGTGGGCGCGATGACCGTGCTGGCCGAGGCCGTGCTCGACGCCGACGACCCGGACGAGGTCGCCCACTTCGCCACCAAGATCCTCCACGAGTCGCACCGGCTCGGGGCGCTCGTCGTCGAGCTCATCGAGCTCTCCCGCCTGCAGGGCGCCGACCGGCTGCCCGAGCTCGCGCGGGTCGACGTCGACGCGGTGCTCGCCGACGCCCTGTCGCGGGTCCGCGGGACGACGTCGTCGGGCGCGGTCGGCCAGGGCAGCGCGAGCGGCGAGCTGGGCGACCGCGACCGCTTCCACGTCGACGACCCGAGCGGCCTGGCCGTCGCCGGCGACCGCACGCTGCTCGTCACCGCCCTGACCAACCTGCTCGAGAACGCTCTGGCCTACTCGCCCGACGGATCGCCGGTCTCGGTGCGCAGGCGCTCGGTCGGCGGGGGCTCGTCGGCCGGCTACGTCGAGATCTCCGTGATCGACCGGGGCATCGGCATCGCCACCGAGCACCAGCAGCGGGTCTTCGAGCGCTTCTTCCGCGTCGACCGCGCCCGCTCGCGCGCCACCGGCGGGACCGGGCTCGGTCTCGCCATCGTCAAGCACGTCGCGGCCAACCACGGCGGCGAGGTGCGGCTGTGGAGCGAGCCCGGCGTCGGCTCGACGTTCACGCTGCGCATCCCCGCACCGTCGGCGACGTCCGGCTCGTCCGCACCCACCTCACCGTCCGCCGCGTCATCGGCCCCGGGCTCGACGTCCCGGGCGCTCGTGCCCGACCGTCCCGGAGGTACCTCGTGACCCGCGTGCTCATCGTCGAGGACGAGGAGTCGTTCGCCGACCCGCTCGCCTACCTGCTGCGCAAGGAAGGCTTCGAGACCTCGGTGGCCGTCGACGGCCCGGCCGCGCTCGACGACTTCGAGCGCCACGGCGCCGACATCGTGCTGCTCGACCTCATGCTGCCCGGGATGAGCGGCACCGACGTCTGCAAGGCCCTGCGACAGCGCTCCGCCGTCCCGGTGATCATGGTCACGGCGCGTGACGCCGAGATCGACAAGGTGGTCGGCCTCGAGCTCGGCGCCGACGACTACGTGACCAAGCCCTACTCCGCGCGCGAGCTCATCGCCCGCGTGCGCGCGGTCCTGCGCCGCGGCCAGGACGCCGAGCCCGCCGAGGGCCCGAGCGCCCCCGTGCCCACCGACCGCCAGGTCCTCGAGGCGGGCCCGGTCCGGATGGACGTCGGCAGGCACGTCGTGACGGTCGAGGGCGACGACGGCGGCAGCGTGGAGGTGCCGCTGCCGCTCAAGGAGTTCGACCTGCTCGAGTACCTGATGCGCAACGTCGGGCGCGTGCTCACCCGGGCGCAGCTCATCGACCGCGTGTGGGGCGCGGACTACGTGGGCGACACGAAGACCCTCGACGTCCACGTCAAGCGGCTGCGCGCCAAGATCGAGCCCGACCCGGGCAACCCGCGCCTGCTCGTGACCGTCCGCGGCCTGGGCTACAAGCTCGACGCCTGAGCCAGATAGGGTTGATCCGTGCGCCTGGGTGTCCTCGACGTCGGTTCCAACACCGTCCACCTGCTCGTCGTCGACGCCCAGCGCGGTGGCCACCCGACGCCCACCAGCTCGACGAAGCAGGCGCTGCGCCTCGCCGAGCACGTGCACCTCGGTGAGCTCGACGCGTCCGGCGCCGACGCCCTGGTCGACACCGTGCGGCGCGCCCGCCGCGAGGCCGCCGAGCTCGGCTGCGAGGACCTGCTGGCGTTCGCCACCTCGGCGGTGCGCGACGCCTCGAACTCCGCCGCCGTCCTCGAGCGCGTGCGCACCGAGACCGACGTCGAGCTGCAGGTCCTCTCCGGCCCCGACGAGGCGGCGCTGACGTTCCTCGCGGTCCGCCGCTGGTTCGGCTGGTCGGCGGGGCAGCTGCTGGTGCTCGACATCGGCGGCGGGTCGCTGGAGATGGCGGTCGGGCGCGACGAGCGCCCCGACGTCGCCCTGTCCCTGCCGCTCGGGGCCGGGCGCCTCACGCGCGACTGGTTCACGACCGACCCGCCCGACCGCGCCGAGACCCGCGCGCTCGCCGAGTACGTGCACGACACGATCGCCTCGCCCGCCCAGGCCCTGCTCGGCGAGGGGCGCCCCGACCGCGCGGTCGTGACGTCCAAGACCTTCCGCTCGCTCGCGCGCCTCACCGGCGCCGCGCCCCGCAGCGCCGGGCCCCGCGCGCAGCGCAAGCTGTCGGCGGTCGGGCTGCGCCAGCTGGTGGCGTTCATCAGCCGCATGAGCTCGGCCGACCTCGCCGACCTCGAGGGCGTCAGCGGCAGCCGCGCCCACCAGCTGGTCGCCGGTGCCCTGGTCGCCCGCGAGGCGATGGACGCCCTCGGTCTCGACGAGGTCGAGGTGTGCCCTGGGCACTGCGTGAAGGCATCATTCTCGGACGTCTCGACCAGGTTCAGCCGGGCGGCGGTGTGCTGTCGGTCGACGGACCCCTGCGCGCTGGACGTCCGGCGGCGCAAGGGGCACGGTAGGACGGGTGAGCAGCGACGACAGCGGGCGCCGGGGCACCCAGCGCAGCGTGGCCGAGCTGCTGGCTGCCTACAGTGCGGAGTCGAAGCAGGCCCCGCGGCGCCCCCGCGAGGAGCCGGCGGCACCACCGCCGGCCGACCCGTACGGCACGCCCGAGTACGCCGCGCCCGACCGTACGCCGCGCCCGACCGCGCGCGCCCGTCACCCCGCGCCCGACTACGGCTCCCGCGACTACGGCTCGCCGGAGTACGGCTCGCGCTCGCCGGACTACGGCTACGGCCGTCCGGAGTACGGCTCGCGTGACTACGGTCGCCGGAGTACGGCTCGCGTGACTACGGCTCGCCGGAGTACGGCTCGCGTGACTACGGCTCGCCGGAGTACGGCTCGCGTGACTACGGCTCGCCGGAGTACGGCTCGCGTGACTACGGCTCGCCCGAGTACGGCTCCCGTGACTACGGCTCGCGTGATTACGGCTCGCCCGCCGCGGGCCAGGGGCGCGAGTCGTTCCCGCCCCGACCCGGCGAGGACGCCGGCCCCGCCCCGGGCGCCTACGGTCCCCCGACCGGCGCCTACGGACCACCCACGGGCGCCTACGGCCCCGACCGGTGCGTACGGGCCCCCCCGGTGCGTACGGCCCGCCGACCGGCGCCTACGGACCGCCCGGGGGCGGTGGGTACGGGCCCGGCCCCGGCGGCCAGGCCCCGCCCGGCTACGGCGCGCCCACCGGATACGGCGCCACCCCCGCGCAGGCTCCCGCCCCCTCGCAGGCCCCCGGCCCCGCCCGCGCGCCCGCCGCGCCCGCGGCCTGGAACCCGGCACCGCCCGTGGTCCCCGCCCCCGCGCCGCCGCCCGCGCCGCACAGCGGCCCGGCGGCCGCGGTGACCCCGCCCCCGGCGGCCGTCCCGCCGCAGGCGCCGGCCGCCCCGGTCCCGCCGACGACCGCGGCGGTCCCGCCACCGCGGCCTCCGCGGCGGCCCGTCCCGTCGCCGACGACGTCGAGGACGACGACGACGCGGACGACGACGGCTTCTACCGGGTCGACGACGGCTCGCGCGGGCGCTCCGGCGGCGGGCGCGGGACCGCGATGCCGCCCGCGCGTGGTGCACCGGCGGGCCTCGACCGACGACGACGACCTCGACGACCGCTACGACGACGAGGACGACGAGGACGACGACTACGACGACTACGACGAGTACGACGACGAGCCCGCGCCGCGCAGCACCGCGCGAGAATGGGTCGTCGTGGTCGCGCAGACCGTGGCCGGCGCGGTGCTCGGCGCGGTGCTCTGGACGCTGTTCTCGCTGCTCTGGGGGTCGATCCCGCTCCTGGCGCTGGTGCTCGCCGCGGTCGCGACCGCGGGCCTGGTGTTCGGCGTGCGCGCCCTGCGCCGCTCCGACGACGTGCAGACCACGGTGCTCGCGGTGGTCGTCGGCCTCGTCGTGACCGTGTCCCCGGCCGCCGTCGCGCTCCTGGGCTCCTGAGCGTGTCGCTTCCCCCCACGGGCGGGCCCGCCGGGAACGGCCCGCCCGTCGCGATGTCGACGGCCTCGGTGTTCCCCGAGCCGCTGGCGTCGGCGTTTGACATCGCCGGCGAGCTGGGCTACGACGGCGTCGAGGTGATGGTCTGGACCGACGCCGACAGCCAGCGGCTGCGCTCGGTCGCCCGCCACTCCGAGCGCACCGGCGTCCCCGTCCTGGCCGTGCACGCCCCCTGCCTCGCGATCACCCAGCGGGGCTCCAGACCCGGCCGAGCGCCTGCGCCGCAGCGCGGTGCTCGCGGCGAGCCTCGGCGCGCCGACGGTGGTGCTGCACCCGCCGTTCCGCTGGCAGCGGCGCTACGCCGCGGGCCTGCACCGCCAGATCGACGAGCTCGAGCGCGCGCACGGGGTCCGCGGTGGCGATGGAGAACATGTTCCCGCTGCGGCGCGGCCGGGTCCGGGTGTCGAGCTACACCCCGGGCCACGACCCCACCGACCCGGGCGCGCGCCACTACACCCTCGACCTCTCGCACACCGCCATGGCGCGCGACGACGCGCTCGCCCTCCTCGAGCGCATGGGCGACCGGCTGGTGCACCTGCACCTCGCCGACGGGACCGGCCTCGAGCACGACGAGCACCTCGTCCCCGGTCGCGGTACGCAGCCGTGCGCGGAGGTGTGCCGGCGCCTCGCCGCGCGCGGCTTCGACGCCACCGTGGTCGTCGAGATATCAACGCGGCGCGCGCGGACCCGCAACGAGCGGCTCGACGCGCTGGCCGAGGCCCTGCTCTTCGCGCGCGTGCACCTCGGGACGCTCGCCACGCCCGAGGAGGTCGAGAGCACCGACGGACGCGGCGGCACGGCCCCGCGGTCGGAGGACCTGCCGCGACGGTGAGAGAGTCGCCGCCATGACGACGGTGGCCGTGTGCGGCGGGGGCCAGATCGGTGAGGCGCTGCTCGGCGGCCTCGTGGCGGCGGGGCGGCGAGCTCGTCGCTGTCGTTCGTCGAGCCCGACCCGGCGCGGGCGCGCGAGGTGTCGGCGCGCCACGGCGTCGAGGCGGTCGGCCTGGCGCAGGCCGGCGGCGCCGACGTGCTCGTGGTGGCCGTGAAGCCTCATCACGTCGCCGGGCTGCTCGGCGAGGTCGCGGCCTCCCTGCGGGGCACCGGCCGTACCGCGCCGCTGGTGGTCTCACTGGCCGCGGGCATCCCCACCGCCGAGCTCGAGCGTCCCCTGCCCGAGGGCACGCGCGTCGTGCGCGTCATGCCGAACACGCCGATGCTCGTCGGCCGCGCGATGTGCGTGAGCGCGCCGGGGCGCCACGCGGGTGAGGACGCGCTCGGCGCCGTCGAGGGGCTGCTGGCCGCGGTCGGCCGCACCGTCCGGGTCCCGGAGCAGCAGCAGGACGTCGCGACCGCGCTCTCGGGCTCGGGCCCGGCGTACGTGTTCCTGCTCGCCGAGGCGATGGTCGAGGCCGGCGTCGGTCTCGGGCTGCCCCGTGCCACGGCCACCGAGCTGGTCGCCGCGACGGTCGAGGGCGCGGGGACGCTGCTGACGTCGGGGACGGTGGGCCACCCCGCGCTGCTGCGCGAGTCGGTCACCTCGCCGGGCGGGACCACGGCCGCCGCGCTGCGCGTGCTGGAGGCCACGGCCTGCGTACGGCGCTGGCCGACGCCGTGTCGGCCGCCCGCGACCGGTCGTCGGCCCTCGGTGAACAGTACGGGAACGGCCGCTCGTCGTGACGAGATCGTGAAAAGGGATCCCGGCGTGGACGCTTGACGCGCCGGGATGCGCGGCCACCGCACGACGCCATCGAGCGATTCATCCGTCACATCCGTCCCGATACCCTCACGTGATCACGCACGTGTCGTCCCGCCGGAGGGGAAGACCGGTCGGTACGGCGGGTGCTCGGACGGAAGGCGTGACACTCATGCCCCACACCCACGCCGTGGGCACGGTCGGTACCGGGGCGGCCCCTGCCGCCCGCAAGCCCGAGAGCGGCACGGGCGACAACCTGGCACGCGCGCAGTTCCTGACCGTGGCCGAGGTGGCCGCGGCGATGCGCGTCTCGAAGATGACGGTGTACCGCCTGGTGCACAACGGCGAGCTGCCCGCCGTGCGCGTCGGCCGCAGCTTCCGGGTGCCCGAGGACGCGGTCCACGAGTACCTGCGCGGTTCGTACTTCGACGCCGGCTGACCCCGTCGACGAAGCACGGCACGGCGCCCACGAGCGCCAGACCACACACACCGGTACCGGTCGCCCAGGTGGGCGGCCGGTACCGTGTCTTTCACCGATCCCCATCGATCCTCGGAGGATCCCCTTATGGGTTCTGTCATCAAGAAGCGTCGCAAGCGGATGTCGAAGAAGAAGCACCGTAAGCTCCTGCGCAAGACCCGCGTGCAGCGCCGCAGGCTCGGCAAGTAGGACGATCCGGCACGCCGTCTGTAGGGGGTTCGCGTCATGGCGCCGTCCGTCGTCCTCGTCACCGGGGTCAGCCGGTTCCTCGGCGGCAACCTCGCCGCACGGCTCGCCGCTCGCGCCGACCCGGTCGACCGCGTCCTCGGTGTCGACACCACCCCGCCGTCGCGTGAGATGCGCCGGCGGATGGGACGCGCCGAGTTCGTGCGCGTCGACATCCGCAACCCGCTGATCAGCAAGGTCATCTCCACGGCGAAGGTCGACACCGTCGTCCACGCGTCGCTCTCGGGCAACCCCGGCCAGTCCGGCGGGCGCTCGATGATGATGGAGATGAACGTCATCGGGACGATGCAGCTGCTGGCGGCGTGCCAGAAGTCCGACACCGTGCGCCGTCTCGTGGTGAAGTCCTCGACGACGGTCTACGGGGCCAGCCCGCGTGACCCCGCGACGTTCACCGAGAGCACCGAGCCCAAGGCCATCCCGCCGGGCGGCTACGCCAAGGACGCCGTCGAGATCGAGGGGTACGTCCGCAGTTTCTCGCGGCGCCGCCCCGACATCCCGGTGACCACGCTGCGCTTCGTGAACCTCATCGGGCCGCGGATCGACACGACGTTCGTGCGGTACTTCTCGTTGCCGGTGGTGCCGGTCGTGCTCGGGTACGACGCGCGGGTGCAGCTGCTGCACGAGGAGGACGCGGTCGCGGTCCTCGAGCGCGCGACGGCGCACGACCTGCCCGGGGTGTTCAACGTCGGCGGCGACGGCGTGCTGATGCTCTCGCAGGCGATCCGCCGGGCCGGCCGCGTGCCGTTGCCGATCCCGGCGCCGCTGGTCCCCGTGGTGGGGCGCTTCGGGCGTCAGACGCGAGTCCTCGACTTCTCGCCCGAGCAGATGCGGCTGCTGAACTTCGGCCGCGTCGTCGACACCACGAAGCTGCGCACCGAGTTCGGCTTCACCCCGCGGTGGACGACCGTCCAGGCCTTCGACGACTTCGTCGCCGGCCGGGCGCTGCGCCCCCTCGTCGACGTCGGCCGCCTCGACCAGGCCGAGACCGTGGCGCGGTCGGTCGCGCGAGCCCTGCCGGTGGGCTCGTGACCCCGCCCCGGCCGCCCGACCGCCGTGATCCTGGAGGACCCACGATGCCCGAGGCCCGGGTCATCCCCCTGCGCGGCGACGGGCCGCGACCCCGGCCGCGGCCGAGCCCCCGCCGCGCGACCACTCCCGAGATCGTCGCCCCGCCCGTCGACGAGATCACGGGCACCGGCCTGGTCGAGCCGCCGGCGACCGACCTCGAGGCGCGCGTGACCGAGGTGGCCGAGTTCCTGCGCCGCCGGCTCGCGGGCCGCTACGCCGTCGACGACTTCGGCTTCGACGCCGACCTCACCGACCACGTGGTCATGCCCCTGCTGCGCCCGCTCTACGAGCGCTGGTTCCGGGTCGAGACGATCGGCACCGCGAACGTGCCCTCGGTCGGCGGGGCGCTCCTGGTGGCCAACCACTCCGGCACGCTGCCCCTCGACGCGCTGATGACCACGGTCGCGGTCCACGACGACCTGCCCACCCCGCGCCACCTCCGCATGCTCGCCGCCGACCTCGTCTTCGGGATGCCCGGCGTCGGGGCGATGGCCCGCAAGGCCGGCCACACGCTCGCCTGCAACGAGGACGCCGAGGCGCTGCTGCGCACCGGTGAGCTCGTCGGGGTGTGGCCCGAGGGCTTCAAGGGCATCGGCAAGGACTTCGCCGACCGGTACAAGCTCCAGCGCTTCGGCCGCGGCGGGTTCGTGTCGGCGGCGCTGCGCACCGGCGTGCCGATCATCCCGTGCTCGATCGTCGGCGCCGAGGAGATCTACCCGAAGATCGGCGACCTGAGCCCGCTCGCGCGGCTGCTCGGCGTGCCGTACTTCCCGGTGACGCCGACCTGGCCGCTGCTCGGCCCGCTCGGCCTCGTCCCGCTGCCGTCGAAGTGGTACATCGAGTTCGGGGAGCCGATCCACACCGACGCGCACACCCCGGCCGACGCCGACGACCCGATGCTGGTCTTCAACCTGACCGACCAGGTGCGCGAGGAGATCCAGCAGACGCTGTACCGCCTCCTCGCGGGCCGCCGGAACGCCTTCCTCGGGTAGGCGCCTCGCCTCGCCTACGCCGCGCCGCCCGCTGGACGAACGGCACTCTCGTTCAACAGACGTGAACCAGAGTGCCGTTCGTTCGGGGCTGGCGTCGCGGACGTCTCAGCCGACGAGGCGCCTGCGGTAGGCCGCACCGGCCACGACGGCGCCGGCCACCGCGCCGGCGCCGAGGACCGACGGCACGCCGATCTTCGCCGCCTTGCGCCCGGAGCGGAAGTCGCGGATCTCCCAGCCCCGGCGGCGCGCCATGCTCCGCAGCTCGGAGTCGGGGTTCACGGCCACGGCGGTGCCGACGACCGAGATCATCGGGGCGTCGTTGACCGAGTCGGATTAGGCCGCGCATCGCCGTAGGTCGAGACCCTCGGAGGCGGCCAGCGCGCGGACGGCGTGGGCCTTCGCGGGCCCGTGCAGCAGCTCGCCGACGAGGCGGCCGGTGTAGACGCCGTCGTGGCTCTCGGCCACGGTGCCGAGGGCGCCGGTGAGGCCGAGGCGCCGCGCGATGATGCGGGCGAGCTCGAGCGGGGTGGCGGTGACCAGCCAGACGCGCTGCCCGGCGTCGAGGTGCATCTGCGCGAGCGCGCGGGTGCCCTCCCAGATGCGGTCGGCCATCAGCTCGTCGTAGATGTCCTCGCCGAGCTCGACGAGCTCGGCCACCGACTGCCCCGCGACGAACGACAGCGCCTGCTCGCGGTGCGCGGCCACGCTCTCGGGCGAGCCCTCGCCGCCGAGTCGGAACTTGACCTGCTGCCAGACGAACCCGCGCAGGTCGGAGCCGGAGAAGAAGTTCCTCGCCGCGAGCCCGCGAGCGAAGTGGAAGATCGACGCGCCCATCATCATCGTGTTGTCGACGTCGAAGAAGGCGGCCGCCGTGAGGTCGGGCGGGACCGAGGGCGACGGCGGGTGGACGCGGACGTCGGGGGCGTCGGCGGCGCGGCCGCGGCGGCGGCACCGCCACCGGCGAGGCCCCCGGGGCCGTCGTGCTCGACGCCCTCGAGGAGCGCGGAGGCGCTGGGCCCGGACGCGGGGTCGCTGTCGCGCGCCGACTCCGAGGCCTCGACGTCGGCCACCGCGGCGGCGGCGGACGCCTCGCCCGCGCGCCGTGCGGCCTCGCGCTCCGCCTGCTTGCGGCGCTCGCGCCGTCGTCCCACCGCCCGGCCTCCCGTCGTGCCCGTCCGTCGTCCTCGCGGGCGCTCCCGCCCACGGCACGGCGGGCCCGGGAACACGATCGCCCGGACCCACCCTAGTGGGCCCGGGCGACCGGGACAGGCGTGGCCGTGGTGGCCGACGGGTCAGCCGAGGCTGAGACCGGGCAGGCCGGGGATGATCGGCGGGACGTCGACCTTGGGCAGCAGCGGCACCGGCAGCGGGACCTGCACCGGGTCGGGCGTCTGGCGCTCGCTGGTGGTGGTGTCGGGCTCGGAGGTCGTCGTGCTCGAGCTCTTCGTGCTGCGCTCGGTGCTCGACGTCTCGTCCTCGGTGGAGGTCGACTCGCGCGTGGTCGTCGACGTGGTCGACGTCGTGGTGCGCGAGGCGGGGGCCCGCTCGGTCCGCGGCTCGTCGACCCCGGCGCAGCGCGCCGAGGACGGCAGCGGCCCGAGCTCGTCGGAGCCGGTGGAGACCTCGGGGCACGAGCGGCGCTTGTCGAGGTCGGTGAACCGCGAGCTGAGGCGGGTCAGGAGCTGCTTCGACGAGGTCGCCGCGACGCGGTCGTCACCCGAGAGCGAGGGGCTCAGCGAGTCGAGCTGCGTCGAGCGCTCCTGCGCCCACTGGCTCAGCTCGCCCTTCGTGGGGCCGCCCGGCTGCCCGGTCAGCGGCAGGATGAGCCGGGCACCGGCCCGGGCCTGCTCGTCGAAGTCGCGCAGGTTCTCGCTGACCAGCGCCGCGTCGGCCGGGTCGAGGCCGGCGGCGACGGGGCCGGAACCGGCCGCGGTGGCGCTGCCGCGCTCGACGAGCTGGCCGACCTCGGACGAGGCGCAGCGCCGCGAAGTCGAGGTGCTTGCGCCCCTTCGCCTCCTGGCCGCCCGTGAGGCCCATCTCGACCGACTCGGAGGAGCGCTTGACCCGTAGAGCATCTCGCCGGGAGGGCGCCGCGGCTCAGCACGACCGTGAGTGCGCCGAGCAGCATCACCGCGCAGGCGCCGGTGACGACGTTGGCGAGGATGCGCCCGGAGCGGGTGCGGCGGCGCGCGCCGCGTCCCGGTCCGGCAGGGGTGGACGCCTCGGTCGCGGGGCGCGTCCGGGTCCGTCCCGCACGGGACGACGACCCGGCCCGGCCGGCCCCGACCGCCGGCCGAGCCGGCGCCGCCGAGGAGGCGCCCTTCGCGGGGATCCTCGTCGAGATCGGCGGCCGCGCCGCCGATCGCGGTCATCAGGGAGGCCCGCATGCGGGAGCTCTCGTCAGCCGAGGGGCCCGACACGGAGCGGGACGCCTCGCGGAGTGCGGCCGCCAGGTCGAGCTCGAAGCGGAGCTCGGGGTCGAGGGCCGGGGTGCGCATGGTGGGATCGTCGGGATGCGGGGGCCGTCCGTTACCGCTCGCCGCACGGCGAGCGGAAGCCGAGGACGACCGGCGACCGGTGTCCTGCTGCTCCCAGGCGTCGGCGAACCGCTCCGCGCCCTCGTCCCACCCGCTCGACATCTCGTCCGCCTTCATCGTCCACGTGCGACGCGTCGCACGCGCCTGTGCCGTCGACAGCATGAACGAGCCGACGAGCGAATGGTTACGAGTGTCCCGCCACCGGGTGGAATGACATCGTTGTCACTCACCGCAGTCCCTCCGGCAACAGTTGAGCGAGACGACGCACCGCGCGGTGCTGCAGCGCCTTCACCGCTCCCTCGTTCCGCCCCATGATCTCGGCCGTTTCGGCGACCGAGAGGCCCTGGAGGAAGCGCAGGGTGATGCACTCCTGCTGGTCGTCACCCAGTCGAGCGACACAGCGGAGGAGCTCGGCGTGGGTTGCGCCCGCGATGACCTCGTGCTCGGGGCCGGGACCCGCGCTCTTGTTCGGCGCGACGTCGGCGATCTCGGGCGTCGAGGACTCGAGCCGGTACCGGCTCGACTTGACGTGGTCGAGCACCAGGTTGCGCGCGATCGTGACGAACCAGGCGCCGATGTCGCGGCCCTGGTAGCTCACCGAGGAGATCCGGCGGAAGGCGCGGACGAACGTCTCCTGCGTGAGGTCCTCGGCGGCCGTCCGGTCGCCGAGGCGGAACAGGACGAAGCGGAAGACGACCTCGTGGTAGCGGTCGAAGAGCTGCCGAAGGCGGCGGTGTCGCCCGCCTGCGACGCGCGGACCAGCGCCCACCCGGACGCGGTGTCGGCGTCGTCGGACTCGAGCTCGAGGTCGTCGTCGACCTCCGGGTCGATCTCGTCGTCGGCCGGCGGGGCCGGGTCGCCCGGGCCGATCGGCTCGACCTCGCCGACCGCGGTCCCGTGAGGGCCCTGCGGTCCGGGGCCGTCGAAACCGGGCGGCGGGACGGGGCCGGTGCCGGCGCGGGGAGCCGGGGCGCCCTCGGGGGGCATGCCCGGCCCGGGGGCGGGACGGGGCCCGTGGGGGCACCGGACCCGCACCGGGCGGCACCGGCCGCGGTCCGGTCGCGCGCGGATCGGTCACGAGGGGACCGGTCGGCGGGGCGGCCGGGCCCGGCGGGGGCGGCATCGGCGGTGCGGGGGGTGCCGGGGGCACGCCATGACCTCCAGTGGGGGGAGCGGGATCCCAGGCGCCGGCGGGCGGCGGCCAGGTGTCGTCTCGTCCACGCTGCGCGGGATAGGCCATGTCGGGGTCCATGGGTCCCGGTGGGGTGTCGGTGCCGACGGCGCCGGACCCGGTGTCCGGGCCGTTGCCTGCGCGTCCACGGCCGGGGGCGGGTCGCCGGCGACCGGGTCGGGAGCCGCGCCCGTCACGAGTCCCCGCGGCCGGGGACGCCGGCGCGGTCGGGGAGCGACCGGCAGCGTCGGACATGCCATCTCCCTCGGTGGTGTCGCGGGGTGCTGGACGCCCCCGGGGCCCGTGTCGTGACGGAGCATACGTACCGCGCGTGAGCGCCGTCACCGGCGCGCCCGAGTGGGGCTGGAGGGCCTCTGACCTGCGACGGACGGTCGACACGGCCGGACGAACGAGCAGGGCCGACCGGCGGGCGGGGCCCGGGAGGAGCGCGCGGGGCGGCGCCCGGCGACGTGCGAGACTCCGCGCGACGAGGGCGCCTCGCGCCCGGTGCGAGGAGGGATGGCGCGCAGTGTCCACAGCAGACGCCGACGGTCGCGGCGAGGTCCGGGTGACGGTCCTGGTCCGCCCGAACTGCCCGACGTGCGTCCGGATGCAGGACGTCGTGCGCGACGTCTGCGACCGCGCGGGCGAACGGTGGGTGACGGTCGACCTCGACGCCTCCGACACCGACCCGGAGTGGCGTGCCGAGTACGCCGACGTCATCCCCGTGACGCTGGTCGACGGCCGTGAGGTGGCCTCCTGGTCGCTGTCGCCCGAGGTGCTCGCCGCGGCCCTCGGGACGTCGCGATGACGAGCTCGGCGCCGGGCGGCGACGTCGCGATCCTCCAGACCGCGAGCTCGTTGGCCGTGCTCACCGGCTCGACCTACGACACCCTGCGCGCGCTGCCGTTCGGCGGCGGCGCGACCGCGGTGCCCCTGGTGCGCGAGCACCTCGAGGCGGGCGCCACCGCGCTGCGCGCCGCCCGCGACCAGCTCACCGCCGCGACCCGCTCGGCGGGCGGGCGGGTGCAGGGCGCCCCCGACCCCGGTTCGCGCCGCTGGTCGCGCAGGCGCTGCCGACGGTCCGCGTCCCCGGCGACGTCGTGGGGCTGGCGCTGACGCTCGAGGACGTCCTCGCGCAGACCCTGACCCGCGACGCGGTCGACCTCTCCACCCCGCGCGGCGCGAGCTCGCGGCGGGCCTCGGGCGCGGCCGCGGGACGGAAGGCCGTGCTGCTGATCTGCCAGTCGCTGCTCGGCATCGGGCAGGCCGCCCTCGCCGTGGTCCCGCCCGACCTGTCCACGCTGCCCTCCGGGATCGGCGCGGTCGGGTTCCCCGACGCCCGCTTCCCGGTCGACAAGGCCGCGCCCGCCGACGAGGGGGCGCTGCGATGACCGGCCCGACGCCCGCGACCGGACGGCTCTCGCGGCGGGCCGTCCTCGGTGGCCTGGGCCTGCTCGGCGCGGCGGGCGTGCTGGGGGCGTGCAGCGACGCCGCGCCCGCCCCGCCCGCCCCGACGACCGGTCCCTCGCCCGCCGGTGCGCCGACCACCACGACGGCGGCCCCGAACGGCACGTGGTCCGGCGACGCCCAGCTCGTCGCCGTGTGCGCGGCGTTCTCGGGCCTGGCCGCCGCGCTGTACACCGACGCGGGCACCGCGGCGGCCAGGGCCGCGTCGGCGCGGTCCCCGGCGCCGTCGCCGCGTTCCTCGTGCCGCCGCCGCGCAGCACACCGAGCACGCGCGGCGTGGAACCAGGTCCTCACCACCGCGGGCCGGCCCTCCGCCGACGGGACCGAGCTGCGGGTGTCGGCGCAGCTGCGCGAGCGGCGCCGCCGCCGCGCGGGCACCGGTCGACCTGATCGCGCTCGCCGCCGACCTCGAGGCGACGGCGGGCGCGACGGCACGGCGGCGCTCGGCGAGCTGACCGAGTCGCCCGCGGTCGTCGCCACCGCGGGCGCCGCGCCGGTGGCCGCGATGCGTGCGGCGACGGCGGGATTCCTGCTCGGTCGCCCGCCCGCGGTGCCGGGCGACCCGGCCGCGGGCGCGCTGGGCCGCGACGCACTCGTCGGCTGAGCACCCGAACCGCCGCGCACCCGAACCGCGACCGGGGCGGGCCCGAACCCCTCCCGTGTCGACGACGGCTCCCCACTGCGCCCCGACCCGGTCCCCGGCGCGCCCGCCGGCCGGCCCCGGCTGGGGAACGGTGTCGCGGCGGGGATCGCCGTGCTCGCCGTGGCCGCGGCCCTCGGGGTGGGCGAGCTCGTCGCCGCCCTCGTCTCGCCGGGCTCCTCGCCGTTCACCGCGGTGGGACAGGGGGCGATCCGGCTCACCCCGGAGCCGCTCAAGGAGCTGGCGATCGCGTGGTTCGCCACCTACGACAAGGTCGCGCTCCTGGTCGGGATGACCGTGGTGATCGCCGCGCTCACCGTCGTCGCGGGGCTCGCGTCGCGCCGGTCGCCCGCGCCGGGCTCGCTGTTCGTCGCGGCGATGGGCCTGGTCGGGCTGGTCGCCGTGGCGAGCGCGCCGACCTTCTCGCCCGCCGACGTCGTCGCCCCCGGGGCGGCTCTGCTCGTCGGCGTCGTGGCGTGGCGGGGGCTGCCCGCGGCCGCGGCCGCGGCCGGGACCGGGACCGCGGGAGTTACCCCCGACGGCACGGCGCGCAGGCGACTGCTGCTCGCCGCGCTCGGGACCGGGGTGGGCGCCGTGGTGGCCGGAGGCCTCGGGCGGTGGCTGTCGTCGGGCGACCCCACCGCGGGCGCGACGCTGCCGGGGGCTCCGGCGACGACGGCGGTGCCGCGCGCCGGGGCCGACTTCGTCGCCGACGGCACGCCGTCGTGGCTCACCGCGAACGCCGAGTTCTACCGGATCGACACCGCGCTCTCGGTGCCGCGTCTGACCACCGCGCAGTGGTCGCTGCGGCTGCACGGCATGGTCGAGCGCGAGATCGTCCTGGGCTGGGACGCGTTGCTCGCTCGACGTCTCGTCGACGCGCCGGTCACGCTCGCCTGCGTGTCGAACGAGGTGGGCGGCGGCCTCATCTCGAACGCCGTGTGGCGCGGGGCGCCCCTCGCCGCGCTGCTGGCCGAGGCGGGCGTGCGCCCGGGGGCCGAGCAGATCCTCGCCACCAGCTCGGACGGGTGGACCTGCAACACCCCGCTCGGGCCGTTGACCGACGGCCGACCGGCGATGCTGGCCGTCGGGATGAACGGATCACCGCTGCCGGTGGAGCACGGCTTCCCGGTGCGCATGGTCGTGCCCGGCCTCTACGGCTACGTGTCGGCCACCAAGTGGGTCGTCGACATCGAGGTGACGACGTTCGACGCCGTCACGTCGTACTGGGAGCTGCGCGGCTGGGCCAAGCAGGGCCCGGTGAAGACGCAGTCGCGCATCGACGTCCCGCGCCAGGACGCGCAGGTCACGCCGGGCCGGGTGGTCGTGGCGGGCGTCGCGTGGGCGCAGCACCGGGGCGTCGCCGGCGTCGAGGTCGGCGTCGACGACGGCCCTGGCGACCGGCCGAGCTCGCCACCGAGCCGACCGTCGACTCGTGGCGGATGTGGCGGACGGCGGTGACGCTCCCGCCGGGGCCGCACCGGCTGCGGGTGCGCGCCGTCGACCGCACCGGCGACGTGCAGACCGGCGTGGTGGCGCCCTCCATCCCCGACGGCGCGACCGGCTGGCACACTGTGGACGTCACCGCCGCGTGAGAGTGCCGCCCGTCCTGGGATTTTGTGCACGCGTTCACGAGCGGTTAGCGTCGTCTGGAACGACTCCAGCGAACCAGCGCGTCGTCGGCCGACGGTCCGGCGCGCGTGACCGAGCAGCGTGACGATCGAGGAGGCGCCGGGCGTGACGGGTACGGCGGTCGCGGTCGGGCCCCAGGGACGTCCGGTCCCCGAGGCGACGGTGGCACGGCTGGCCGTCTACCTGCGGGTGCTCAGCGCCCTGGTCGCCGACGGCCGCACCACGGTCTCGAGCGAGGAGCTCGCCCGCGCCACCGGCGTGAACTCCGCGAAGCTGCGCAAGGACCTCTCCTACATCGGCTCCTCGGGCGTGCGCGGCGTCGGCTACGACGTCGCCCGCCTCGCCACCCAGGTCGAGGACACGCTCGGTCTCACCCGCGCCCACGCGGTCGCCATCGTCGGGGTCGGCAACCTCGGCCACGCCCTCGCGGGCTACGGCGGCTTCGCCGAGCGGGGCTTCCCGTCGCGGCGCTGTTCGACGTCGACCCCGCGCTGGTCGGCACGGTGATCGCGGGCTCCGAAGTGACCGACGCCGCCGAGATCCCGCGGGTCTGCGCGGCCCTCGGGGTGACCATCGGCGTCGTCGCCACCCCCGCGGCCGTGGCCCAGGGCGTCTGCGACGCGCTGGTCGGGGCCGGGGTCCGCAGCATCCTCAACCTCGCGCCGACCGTGCTCGCGGTCCCCGCGGGCGTCGAGGTCCGCAAGGTCGACCTCGCGGTCGAGATGCAGGTGCTGTCGTTCCACGTGGCACGGGGCGGTGTGGGCGATCTGACCGCCGACGGCGAGCGCGTCGGGGACGGGGCCCGTCCCCTCGGTGGGACCATGGAGGTCCCGGACGCGACGGACCCCGGCGACGTGGCCGGGCTGACCGCCACGGATCCGACTCGGCGAAGGGCGGTCCGGTGATGAGCCTGCTGCTGGTCGGCGTCTCGCACCGCACGGCACCGGTCTCGGTCCTCGAGCGGATGTCGGTGTCGGGCGACGACGTCCGCAAGGTGCTCGACGACCTGCTCCACGGCGAGCACGTCAGCGAGGCGATGCTGCTCTCGACGTGCAACCGCGTCGAGGTCTACGCCGTCGTCGAGACCTTCCACGGCGGCCTCACCGAGGTGTCGGGCGTGCTCGCCCGCCACGCGCACGCCGAGGTCTCCGACCTCTCCGACCACCTCTACGTGCACTACGCGGGCTCGGCGGTCGAGCACCTGTTCTCCGTCGCCGCCGGCCTCGACTCGATGGTCGTCGGCGAGGCGCAGATCCTCGGCCAGCTCCGCGGGGCGTACGCCACCGCGAACGAGCTCGCCACCGCCGGCCGGACCCTGCACGAGGTCGCCCAGCAGGCGCTGCGGGTCGGCAAGCGCGCGCACGCCGAGACCGGGATCGACGCCGCGGGCGCCTCCGTCGTCTCCGAGGCCCTGGCCGACGCCGACACGGCCCTGGGCGGGCTCGAGGGGCGGCACGCGCTCGTGGTCGGCGCCGGCTCGATGGGCGCCCTGTCCGCCGCGCACCTGCGCCGCGCGGGTGTCGGCGAGATCGTGCTGGCCAACCGCTCGCCGGTGGCCGCCGACCGGCTCGCCGGCACGCTGAGCGCCGACGGGCTGCCCGCCCGCGCGGTCGGGCTCGACGCGGTCGTCGCCGAGCTCGCGCTGGCCGACGTCGTGGTGGTCTGCACCGGCGCCGTGGGCACCGTCGTCGCGGCCGCCGACGTCGCGGCGGGGGCCGCGGCGCGCGGCGGGCGCACCCAGGTCGTCTGCGACCTCGGGCTGCCCCGCGACGTCGAGGCCGAGGCGGGCGACGTGCCGGGCGTGGTGGTGGTCGACCTCGTGACCCTCGGCGACCGGCTGCGGGCGGCCGCCGCCGGGCACGCGGTCTCCGACGCGCGCGACGTCGTCGCCGCCGAGGTCAGGGCCTACCTCGCCACGCAGCGCTCCGCGGCGGTGACGCCCACGGTGACCGCGCTGCGCCGCCGGGCGGCCGAGGTCGTCGACGCCGAGCTGCTGCGCCTGGCCGGGCGCCTGCCGGGCATGGACGACCCCACGCGCGGCGAGGTCGCCAAGACCGTCCGCCGGGTCGTGGACAAGCTGCTGCACACGCCGACCGTGCAGGTGAAGCGGCTCGCGCAGTCCCCGGGCGGGGACACCTACGCCGAGGCGCTGCGCGAGCTCTTCGAGCTCGACCCGCAGGCCCCGGCCGCGCTCGCCGGCGCCGAGACCGAGGGCGCCGTGGTCTGCGACGTCGACCGCGCGATGGCCGTCGGCGGCTTCGACATCGAGGGCGGGAGCGCGTGAGCGCCGCCGGTCGCACGATCCGCATCGGGACCCGGGCGAGCCTGCTCGCGCGCACCCAGACCGGGCTCGTCGCCGACGCGCTGACCGCCGCGGGCGTCGAGGTCGAGATCGTCACGATCGCCACCGACGGCGACCGCTCGCAGGCCACCGACACCCCGATCGCGCAGGTCGGGGTCGGCGTCGTCGTGACCGCGCTGCGCGAGGCGCTGCTCGCCGGCGAGATCGACGTCGCCGTGCACTCCTACAAGGACCTGCCGACCGCGATCCCGCAGGGCTGCTGCTCGCGGCGGTGCCCGCGCGCGAGGACCCGCGCGACGCGCTGGTCGCCCGCGACCGGATGGTGCTCGGCGAGCTGCCGCCCGGCGCGGTCGTCGGCACCGGCTCCCCGCGGCGCGTCGCGCAGCTCGCCGCGCTGGGGCTCGGCCTCGAGATCGTGCCGATCCGGGGCAACGTCGACACCCGCATCGGCAAGGTGACCGACGGCCGTCTCGACGCCGTCGTGCTGGCCCGGGCGGGGCTCGCCCGGCTCGGGCGCCTCGGCGAGGTGACCGAGGTGCTCGACCCGCTGCAGATGCTGCCCGCCCCGCCAGGGCGCGCTGGCCTGCGAGTGCCGGGTGGCCGACAGCGACATCGAGTCGCTGCTGCGCGACACCCTGCACGACGACGCGGTCGCCGCGGCGGTGACCGCGGAGCGCGCGGTGCTCGCCGGGCTCGGGTCGCCGTGCTCGGCGGCGGTCGGCGCACTCGCCGACATCGTCTCCGACATCGACGACGACGGGCGGGCGGTCGACCGGCTCTCGCTCCGCGCGACGGCCGGGTCGATCGGCGGCGAGCTGGTGCGCGCGTCGATCACCGGGAGACCAAGGACGCCGAGCAGCTCGGCCGGACCCTCGCGGCGGAGCTGGTCGCCGACGGGGCCGCGGAGCTGCTGGCCATCACGGACTAGGCCCGAGCGGCCGCAAGCAGGCCCTAGAAGCGGGCCCGAAGAGGGAAGACACGGATGGGACCAGGAGAGATGACCGCTAGCACCCGACCGCCCGCCCCGTCGACGACCGCAGGGCGAGTCGCGTTCGTCGGCAGCGGGCCCGGCGATCCCGGGTTGCTCACCGTCCGGGCGCGCGACAGCCTCACCGCCGCGACGCTCGTCGTCGCCGACCGCGGTGTCCCGGCCCCGGTGCTCGCCCTGCTCGGCGACGACGTCGAGGTCCGCCCCGTCGGCGCGGTCGAGGACGCCGTCGCGCCCGGGCCGTCGTCCGACGCGGTGGTGGCCCCGTCCTTCCGGGTCGACGACCCCGAGGCCGGCGCGGGCGACCCGCTGCCCACCGACCCCGCCGAGCTCGCCGCCGTCCTCGTCGCCGAGGCGCGCGCCGGGGCGTCGGTCGTCCGGCTGGTCGTGGGCGACCCGCTCGAGGACGCGGGCGGCGTGGCCGAGACCCGGGCGGTGGCCGCCGACGGCGTCCCGTTCGACGTCGTCCCGGGCATGCCGGCCACGACCGCGGTGCCGACCTACGCCGGGATCGTGCTCGGCGCGGCCCACACCACCGTCGACGTGACGGGCGCGGGCTCCGGCACCGCCCCGGGCGCGACGATCGACTTCGCGGCGCTGGCCGGGGCCCCCGGGCCCCTCGTGCTCGCCGCCGAGCCGGGCGACCTCGGCGCGGTCTCCGCGTCGCTGGTCGAGAACGGGTGGAAGCCCGAGACCCCGGCCCTCATCACGGCCAACGGCACCCAGTCGCGGCAGCGAGCGTCGACTCCTCGCTGGGGCGCTCGCCGCCGACGGCGCCGACCTCGACTCGCGGCTCGTCGTCACGGTGGGCGACGCCGCGGGCGAGCGCGCGCCGCTGTCGTGGTGGGAGTCGCGAGCGCTCTACGGCTGGCGCGTGCTCGTGCCCCGCACCAAGGACCAGGCCGGCGCGATGAGCGACCGCCTGCGCGTGCACGGCGCGGTCCCCGAGGAGGTCCCGACCATCGCCGTCGAGCCGCCCCGCTCGCCCGCGCAGATGGAGCGCGCGGTCAAGGGCCTGGTCGACGGGCGCTACCAGTGGGTCGTGTTCACCTCGGCGAACGCGGTCCGCGCGGTGTGGGAGAAGTTCGCCGAGTTCGGGCTCGACGCCCGCGCGTTCTCCGGCGTCAAGATCGCGTGCGTCGGGCAGGCCACCGCCGACGCCATCCGCGCCTTCGGCGTGCACCCCGAGCTCGTGCCCGCCGAGCAGACCGAGCAGTCCTCCGAGGGCCTGCTCGACATCTTCCCGCCGCACGACGACGTGCTCGACCCCGTCGACCGGGTGCTGCTCCCGCGCGCCGACATCGCCACCGAGACCCTCGCCGAGGGCCTCCAGCAGCGTGGGTGGGAGATCGACGACGTCACCGCCTACCGCACCGTGCGCGCGGCCCCGCCGCCCGCACCGGTCCGCGAGGCGATCAAGACCGGCGGCTTCGACGCGGTCTGCTTCACCTCGTCGTCGACGGTGCGCAACCTCGTCGGGATCGCCGGCAAGCCGCACGCCCGCACGATCGTCGCGTGCATCGGCCCGAAGACGGCCGAGACCGCGGTCGAGTTCGGCCTGCGCGTCGACGTGAAGCCCGACGTCGCCGAGGTCCCGGCGCTGGTCGAGGCGCTGGCCGCGCACGCGGCGAAGCTCCGCGCCGAGGGTGCCCTGCCGCCCCGCGCAAGACCAAGGCCCGCAAGCGCAGCTGAGAGTCGCCGCATGTACCCCACTGACCGCCCCCGGCGGCTGCGCACCACCCCGGCCCTGCGCCGGCTGGTGTCCGAGACCGACGTCCGGCCGCGCCACCTGGTGCTTCCGGTGTTCGTGGCCGAGGGCCTCGACGCGCCGAAGCCGATCTCCTCGATGCCGGGCGTCGTCCAGCACACCCGCGAGAGCCTGCGCAAGGCGGCCGCCGAGGCGGCGGCCGCGGGGGTCGGCGGCATCATGCTGTTCGGCGTCCCCGCGCGGCACGACGCGACGGGGTCGGGCGCGGTCGACCCCGAGGGCATCCTGAACGTCGGGCTCCGCGAGGTCCGGGCCGAGGTCGGCGACGCGCTGCCCGTCATGGCCGACACCTGCCTCGACGAGTTCACCGACCACGGCCACTGCGGGGTCCTCGACGCCTCCGGCGCCGTCGACAACGACGCCACCCTCGAGATCTACGGGCGGATGGCCGTCGCGCAGGCCGACGCCGGTGCCCACATGCTCGGTCCGAGCGGCATGATGGACGGCCAGGTCGGCCACATCCGGGCGGCGCTCGACGAGGCCGGGCACGCCGACGTCGGCGATCCTCGCCTACTCGGCCAAGTACGCGAGCGCCTTATACGGTCCGTTCCGCGAGGGGGTCGACTCGCAGCTGCGCGGCGACCGCTTCACCTACCAGCAGGACCCGGCCAACGGCCGTGAGGCGCTGCGCGAGGTCGCGCTCGACCTCGCCGAGGGCGCCGACATGGTCATGGTGAAGCCGGCGATGTCCTACCTCGACGTCCTCGCCCGCGTCGCCGAGGCCTCCGACGTCCCGGTCGCGGCGTACCAGGTCTCCGGCGAGTACGCGATGATCTCCGCCGCCGCCGAGCGCGGCTGGCTCGACCGCGACCGCACGATCCTCGAGTCGGTCACCGGCATCCGGAGGGCGGGCGCCGACATCGTGCTCACCTACTGGGCCACCGAGCTCGCCGCGCGGCTGGACTGACGGTGGCCGGCCAGATGGACGAAGCCGTGACCCCGCCGCGCGAGGAGCCCCGGCGCCCGCCCGTCGTCACGGCGGCGATGGTGCTCTGGACGGTGCTCGGCGTCGTCATGGTGGCGATGGGCGCCCTGTACGCGATCGCGCTGATCACCGGCGCCGCCGACGGCGGGTCGGGGGTGCTCGCGCTGGTCGTGGCGATGATCGTGCTGGCCGCCGCGGGCGTCGCGGTCGTCGTCGCCGCCCGGCGTGCCGGGCACGGGTCGCGCCGGGCGCGGACCGCGCTGTCGGCCACCGGCGGCGTGCTCGCCGCGGTCGGCCTCGTCCAGGTGACCTTCCTCGGCGTCGCGGGCAGCTGGTTCCTCGCGTTCCTGGTCGGCGTGGTGCTGCTGCACGTGCCGACGGCGCGCGCGTGGTTCGGCGGCGTCACCGACCCCGAGACGTGAGCCCGACCGCCCGCCGGGCCGTGGCCGTCGTCGTCGCGGTGGTCCTGGCCGCCCTCGCCGTCTGGTGCCTGACCCGCGGGATCGAGATGCGGATGTCCACCGGCGGCCTGCTCACGGCGCCGGTGCCGCGCACGACGCTGCGCGGCGGCTGGCTGCTCGGCGCCGCGGTGGCGGGCACCGCCGCGATCCTCGTCGCCCTCGAAGCGGCGGCCGGGCTCGGCGGACTCCTGCGCAGGCGCCGCTGAGCGAGGCTGGGAGACTGGGCGTCGTGACGAGCACGGCGAGCCAGCAGACGACGCGGTCGGCGGAGCTGTTCCGCCGCGCCGAGCAGGTCGTTCCCGGCGGGGTGAACTCCCCGGTCCGCGCGTTCCGCTCCGTGGGTGGGACGCCCCGCTTCATGACGTCGGGATCGGGGGCGTGGCTGCACGACGCCGACGGCAACTCCTACGTCGACCTCGTCTCCTCGTGGGGTCCGATGATCCTCGGCCACGCGCACCCCGCGGTCGTCGAGGCCGTGCGCGAGGCCGCGTCGGCCGGGCTCTCGTTCGGCACGCCGAGCGAGGGCGAGATCGACCTCGCCGAGGAGATCGTGCGCCGCGTCGAGCCGGTCGAGCAGGTGCGCCTGGTCAGCTCCGGCACCGAGGCCACGATGAGCGCGATCCGTCTCGCGCGCGGCTACACCGGGCGCAGCGTCGTGGTGAAGTTCGCCGGCTGCTACCACGGCCACGTCGACGCGCTGCTCGCCGAGGCGGGCTCGGGGATCGCGACCTTCGGGCTGCCCTCCACCCCCGGCGTGACGGGCGCGCAGGCCGCCGACACCGTCGTGCTGCCCTACAACGACCTCGACGCCGTGGCGGCGGTCTTCGCCGAGCGCGGCCCGGAGATCGCCTGCGTCATCACCGAGGCGGCGGCGGGCAACATGGGCGCGGTCGCCCCCGTCGACGGGTTCAACGCCGGGCTGCGCCGGCTGTGCTCCGCCCACGGCGCGCTGCTGGTCATGGACGAGGTGATGACCGGCTTCCGGGTGTCGCCGTCGGGCTGGTTCGGCCTCGACGGCGTGGCCGGCGACCTCTACTGCTTCGGCAAGGTGATGTCGGGCGGCCTGCCCGCCGCGGCCTTCGGCGGGCGCGCCGACGTCATGGCCCTGCTCGCCCCGCAGGGCCCCGTCTACCAGGCGGGCACGCTGGCCGGGAACCCCGTCGCGGTCGCCGCGGGTCTGACGACGCTGCGCCACGCGACCGACGACGTCTACGCCGCCCTCGACGCGAACGCCGACCGGCTCCACGGGCTCCTCCACGACGCGCTGAACGCCGCCGGCGTGACCCACACCGTGCAGCGGGCCGGCTCGCTGGTCTCGGTCCGCTTCGCCGCCTCGGCGGGGACGAACTTCGACGAGATGCGCGACGCCGAGACGTGGCGCTACCCGGCGTTCTTCCACGCGCTGCTCGAACGCGGCGTCTACCCGCCGCCGAGCGCGTTCGAGGCGTGCTTCATCTCCGCGGCCCTCGACGACGACGCGTTCGCCGTCATCGCCGACGCGCTGCCCGCCGCGGCCGAGGCCGCCGCGTCGGCCGTCGCGCCGGAGGCGTCGTGAGCGACAGCGGCACCGACGGCGCGGGCGTGCGCACCGACGTGCACGTGGTGCGCCACGGCGAGGTGTTCAACCCCGAAGGCCTCCGCTACGGCCGCATCCCCGGCTTCGCGCTGTCGTCGTACGGCGAGGAGCAGGCACGCCGGGTCGCGACGCACCTCGCGGGCACCGACCTCACGGCCGTGATCGCGAGCCCGATGATGCGCGCCCAGCAGACGGCCGGGCCGGTCGCCGAGGCGCACGGCCTCGAGATCGTCACCGACGAGCGCCTCATCGAGGCGGGCAACGCCTTCGAGGGCACCACCGTCTCGGTCGGCGACGGTGCGCTGCGCCGCCCCGAGAACTGGCCGCTGCTGCGCAACCCGTTCCGCCCCTCCTGGGGGGAGCCCTACCTCGAGATCGCCCGGCGCATGACCGGCGCGCTCTACGCGGCCCGCGCGCGGGCGCACGGGCACGCGGCGGTGTGCGTGTCGCACCAGCTGCCGGTGTGGACGCTGCGGCGCTTCCTCGGCGGCGAGCGGCTCTGGCACAACCCGACGAGCCGCGAGTGCTCGCTCGGCTCGGTGACGACCTTCCCCTTCCGCGACGAGATGCTCACCGACATCTCCTACGCCGAGCCCGGCGGCGCGACCGCTCCGTCGCGGACGGGCGCATGAGACGGCTCGCCGGCCTGGCGGCGGCCGCCGTCGTCGCGGTCCTCGTGCTGGCGGGGTGCTCGTCGGCGGCGGACAGCGCCTACGTCTTCGGCGGGACCGGCGGGCGCACCACCGTCACCTACGACCCGCCCGCCACCCGCGGCGGCCCTGCCCGCCGTGAGCGGCGACAGCCTGCTCGAGCCCGGGCGCACGCTCTCCAGCGACGCCTACCGCGGGCAGGTCGTCGTGCTCAACGTGTGGGGCTCCTGGTGCGGGCCGTGTCGCGGCGAGGCCGACGCCCTCGAGCAGGTCGCGACGACCTCGGCGCCACGCGGCGTGCAGTTCCTCGGGATCGACGTCCGCGACGACCGCGACGCCGCCGCCGACTTCGTCCGCGACCGCCGCGTCTCGTACCCCTCGATCTTCGACCCGCCGGGCCGCTCGCTGCTGGTGCTCCAGAGCTACCCGCGCAACGCCGTGCCCTCGACGATCGTGCTCGACCGGCAGCACCGCGTCGCGGCCGTCTTCCTCACCGCGGTGCTCGCGACCGACCTCCAGCCCGTCGTCGACCGCATCGCCGCCGAGCCCGCCCAGGGCGCCTGAGCAGCGACATCGGCGCGCTTTTCCGACCGAGTGGCACCACGGCTCGGAGTGACGGGGCGTAGGCGCCCACGGCCGGAATCCGGAGCCGTCGTCCACACCGACCGAATGGCGCCGCCGACCAGAAGAGTCGAACCATGGTGCCGTTCGGTCGGAACCGGCGGAGCCGCACGCCCGCAGTCGTGACCCCGCGCGCGGCGCCACCGGCGGCACGGCGGTAGCGTCGAGCTCTACGACATGACGTAGGAGAGCGCGCCGGGGCCTCACGGGGCCGACACCGCCGGCCCCTACCCTGGACTCGCGATGAACCTGACCGAGGTGGCCACGTCGGGCCCCGTGCTGATCGCCGTGCTGCTGTCGCTCGCGGCGGGCGCGTGAGCTTCGCGTCGCCGTGCGTCGTGCCCCTCGTGCCGGGCTACCTCGCCTACCTCGCGGGCCTGGTCGGCGCGAACGCCCCGGCGGTGACGCCCGCCGAGGTGGCCGCCCGCGCGACGGTCCCCGCGGGAACCGACGCCGGCGAGACCGACTCCGCCGACCACACCGACGCGGCGCCCGCCCGCTCCGAGCGCGCCGGCCGGTGGCGGCTGGCCGGGGCGGCGCTGCTGTTCGTCGCGGGCTTCACCGCGGTGTTCGTCGTCGGCCTCGGCACCCTGGTGTGGCTGGCCGACGCCCTGGTGGCCAACGAGGACCTGCTGCAGCGCCTCGGGGGCGTGGTCACCGTCGCGATGGGCCTGGTGTTCCTCGGCTTCGTGCCCGCTCTGCAGCGCGACACCCGCCCGCACCTGGTGCCGCGCGCCGGCCTGATCGGGGCGCCGCTGCTCGGGGCGACGTTCGGGCTCGGGTGGACGCCGTGCCTCGGTCCGACGCTGGCCGGGGTCGTGGCGCTGGCGTCGGGCACCGACGGCGGTCCGGCCGCGCTGCGCGGCGGGCTGCTGATCCTCGCCTACTGCGCCGGGCTGGGGCTGCCGTTCGTGCTCATCGCGCTCGGCGCGGGGCGTGCCGTGCGGGCGCAGGCGTGGCTGCGGGCGCACACGCGGGCGATCCAGGTCGTCGGCGGCGCCGCGCTCGTGCGCGTCGGCCTCGCCCTGGCCACCGGTCTGTGGGCCGAGCTGGTCACCGTGCTGCGGGGACCGATCTCCGGCTTCTCCACTCCGCTGTAGGGACACCCGTGACTCAGACGCTCGACCAGGCCGCCGCGGCCCCCGACCCCGGGGACCCGCGCGGCCCGTCACGGGCGCGGGCGCTGCTCGCCCTGGCGCGCAACACCTGGCGCGGCCTGACCAGCATGCGCACGGCGCTGATCCTGCTGTTCCTGCTCGCGCTCGCCGCCCTGCCCGGCGTCCTCGTGCCCCAGCGGACCCCGAACCCGCAGGCGGTCGACGCCTGGTTCACCGAGCACCCCTCGCTCGCGCCGGTCCTCGACGACCTCGGGATGTTCGACGTCTTCGCCACCCCCTGGTTCTCGGCGATCTACCTCCTGCTCTTCGTCTCGCTGGTCGGCTGCCTGGTCCCGCGCTCGATCGAGCACGTGCGCGGGCTGCGGGCCGAGCCCGTGTCGACGCCGCGCAACCTCGCCCGGCTGCCGCACCACGCCGAGGGCACGCTCGACGCGAGCCCCGACGAGGTCGTCGCGAGGGTCCGCCGGCAGCTGCGGGGCTGGCGGAAGGTCGAGCGCGTCGAGGCCGACGGCGCCCGCACGATCTCCGCCGAGAAGGGCGCGCTGCGCGAGGTCGGCAACCTCGTCTTCCACTTCAGCCTGCTGGCCCTGCTCATCGGCATCGCCGCCGGGAAGATCTTCGGCTACGAGGGCTACGTGACCGTCCTCGCCGACGGCCGCCAGTTCTGCAACTCCGGCGTCTACGCCTTCGACTCGTTCAAGCCCGGCCTGCACGTCGACGGCACCGAGCTCGACCCGTTCTGCGTGTCGGTCGACGGCTTCCACGCCGCCTTCCTGCCCAACGGCCAGCCCGACGCGTTCGACGCCTCGATCCGCTACCAGGACTCCGCCACCGTCACCGCGGGCTCCGACGCCTGGACGCCGTACACCGTCTCGCCGAACAACCCGCTGCGCATCGACGGCGAGCGGGTGTACCTGCTCGGGCACGGCTACGCGCCGCGGTTCACGGTGACCTGGCCGGACGGGCAGCGCCGCACCGGGCTCGTGCAGTGGGAGCCGGTCGACGGCGCCACGCTGCTCTCGCAGGGCGCGACGAAGATCGACCGGCCGGGGGTGACCGACGAGTCCGCCCGCCGGCGCGGGCAGATCGCCATCACCGGGCTGTTCGCCCCGACGTCCACGGGCGGCGGCCTGGTCAGCTCGACCTTCCCGGCGCTCGACAACCCCGAGGCGGCCGTCGACGTGTACCGCGGCGACCTCGGGCTCGACTCGGGGCGCCCCCAGTCGATCTTCGACATCGATCGCACGATGGTCGACCAGGGACGGCTCACGCGCGTCGCCCGGGAGAACATCGCCCCCGGGCAGGAGATCACCCTCGACGACGGCACGCGGGTGCGCTTCGACCGCGTGGAGAACTGGGTCTACCTGCAGGTCGCGCACGACCCGGCCCAGGAGGTCGTGCTCGTCGCCGCGGTCGCGCTGCTCGCGGGGCTCACGGTCTCGCTGACGATCAAGCGGCGCCGGTTCTGGGTCCGGGTCCGGCCCGCACGGTCCACTACGACGTCGGGTAGTACCGTCGAGGTGGGTGGACTGGCGCGCACCGACCGCGCCGGGTACGGCGAGGAGTTCACCCGCCTGGCCGGGCGGGTCCTGGCCGAGGACCGTCCGACCGGCGCCGACCGAGGAGACCGCTGATGGGCATCGACCAGACGCTCGGCGACTACGGCGACCTGCTGTTCGGGTCGGCGCTCGCAATCTACGTCTTGGCGATGATCCTGCACGCCGTCGAGCACGGGCTGATGCGCCAGCCCGCCCCGGCCGTCGCGGCGGAGCCGGCCCGGCCGGTCGCGGCGACCGTCGGTGCCGACGCCGCCCCCGCCCCCGACGACCCGACCCACGTCACCGACACGCTCCTGCCCGGGGGTCCCGACGACGGTCGCGGTCGTGACGACGACGGCGTGCCGAGGCGTCCGGTCGCCGAGCGCTGCGGGCGCATCGGGGTGGCGCTGACCGTCCTCGGCGCCGCGCTGCACCTCGCGATGCTGCTGCTGCGCGGCGTCGCCGCGGGGCGCCCGCCGTGGGGCAACATGTACGAGTTCGTCGCGGCCGTGTGCTTCTTCGGCGTGGCGGCCTGGCTGGTGGTGCTCTATCGCCGTCCCGAGCTGCGCCGCCTCGGGACGTTCCTGCTGCTGCCCGTCGTCGTGCTGATGTTCCTCGGCGTGACGGTGCTCTACACCGAGACCGCGCCGATCATGCCGCAGCTGCGGTCGTACTGGCTCGCCATCCACGTCACCGCGGCGACCATCTCCTCCGGGATCCTGCTGTTCGCGGGTGTGGCGAGCGCGCTCTACCCGTTCCGCGCCGCGCACGAGCGCAATGGCCGCTTCGCGTGGGCCGACCGGCTGCCCGGCGCCGACGTCCTCGATCGCGTCGCCTACCGCGCCACCGCGCTCGCCTTCCCGATCTGGACCTTCGCGGTCATCACCGGCGCCATCTGGGCCGAGGCCGCGTGGAGCCGCTACTGGGGCTGGGACCCGAAGGAGACCACGGCCTTCATCGCCTGGATCGTCTACGCGGGGTACCTGCACGCCCGCTCGACGGCCGGGTGGCGGGGGCAGCGCGCCGCGGCCGTCAACGTCGTGGGCCTCGCGGTCATGATCTTCAACCTGTTCTTCGTCAACCTCGTCGTGCCGGGCCTGCACTCGTACGCCGGCGTCAGCTGACCCGCGCCGTCCGGCGACGCGGCCTGTACGGATCGTCGCCATGCACTACCGTCGGTCGCCGGTGATCGCGGCGGGTGACTGACGGACGGAGCAGCCACGTGAGTGCAGCGGACGAGCGCGAACCGGCCCCGGGGTCCGCGGGCAGCGGTGAGCCCGACCCCGCCGCGACGCCGGGCCCGACCACCGACGAGGTGCCCACGGTCGGCCCGGCTGGGGAGTCCGGCGAGGCCGGTGCCCCTGCGGGCGGCACGCCCGACCGCGACGCCGACTCGCCCGACACCACCCTCCGGGTCGACACGGCCGAGGCCGCCCGCGGCGACGTCCCGCAGTTCCATGGCCCGGCCGCGGCGACCCGTCCGCCCGGCGACCGCGGGCAGGCCCCCGGGCGCTTCACCACCCCCGGCGTCGGCGCCGGCAGGCCCGGCGGTCCCGGCCAGGGCGGACCCGTGCACGACCTGTCGTCCGCGCAGCTCCTGCGGCCCTCGCGGCGGCCCCCGCAGTCGGGCTGGCGCCGCGCGCTCTACGTCGGCTCGGGCGGGCTGATCAACCCGGGCGAGAGCGCCGCCGACGCCGCGCGCCGCGAGCTCATCGCGCGGGTCAACCAGCCCCTGCACGGGTGCTACAAGATCGCGATGCTGAGCCTCAAGGGCGGCGTCGGCAAGACGACGATGACGACCACGCTCGGCTCGACGTTCGCGTCGTTGCGCGGCGACCGGGTCATCGCCGTCGACGCCAACCCCGACCGCGGGACGCTGTCGCAGAAGGTGCCGCTGGAGACCACGGCGACGGTGCGCCACCTGCTGCGCGACGCCTCGCGCGTCCGGCGCTACTCCGACGTCCGGGCGTACACCTCGCAGGGCCCGTCGCGCCTCGAGATCCTCGCCAGCGAGCAGGACCCGGCCGTGTCCGAGGCGTTCAGCGAGATCGACTACCGGCGCACGGTGACCCTGCTCGAGCACTTCTACAACCTGGTGCTCACCGACTGCGGCACCGGGCTGATGCACTCGGCGATGTACGGCGTGCTCGGGATGGCCGACCAGCTGGTGATCGTGTCGTCCGGGTCGATCGACGGGGCCCGCAGCGCGTCCGCGACGCTGGACTGGCTCGACGCGCACGGGTACCGCGACCTGGTCGCCCGCTCGGTCGCCGTCATCAACTACGTCCGCCGGTCGTCGGGGAACGTCGACCTCGACCGCGTGGCCGACCACTTCGCCGCCCGCTGCCGGGCGGTCGTCCGCCTCCCCTTCGACGCCCACCTCGAGGAGGGGGCGGAGATCGAGCTCGACCAGCTCAGCGAGCGCACCCGCTCCGCGATGCTCGAGCTCGCTGCGACCGTCGCCGACGACTTCCCGCGGGCGGGGAGCCGGGTGCGGCTGCCGTCGGCGCCGCGTTAGGAGCGCGCCAGCCGCTCGACCAGGGGCTCAGAGCCGTCAGCAGCGGCTCGAGGTCGGGCGCGCTGCCGCCCGGCTCGGACTGGAGTTCGGCCAGCTCGACCCCGACGACGTCGAGGTTGCCGAGGGCGCTCATGGCGGCGTGCAGGTCGGCGAGGTCGCGGCCCTGGGGGACGCGGTAGTCGGTGGGGACGATGCCCGGCTCGAGGACGTCGCAGTCGAGGTGGACGTAGACCGGCCGCCCCCGACGGCCGCGAGCAGGCGCTCGGGGAGGTCGGGGCCGGGCGCGACCACACCGATCCGGTGCTCGTCGAGGAGGCGGAGCTCGGCGGGGTCGATGTCGCGTGTGCCGGCGAGCACGGCGTCGCCGAGACCGCTGCCGAAGCCGCTGTCCCACCATCCCCGCGGCCCGGACAACGCCATCCCGCCCAGATAGCCGCTGGTGGTGGTCGTCGGTAGGTGCACGTCGGCGTGGGCGTCGAACCAGACCGCGCAGGCCTCGGGGCGGCGTTCGGCGATCACCGGGACCGTGGCCAGCGCGCCGGCGCAGCGGGGCATGACCGTCAGCGACGTCCCTCCGTCGCGGCTTGCCGTGCGGACGGCCTGAGCGAGCTCGTCGAGCGGGCTCGCAGCGGCGGCGAGCTCGGTGCGCCAGTCGCCGTCGAGCGCCGGCGCGGGGGTCCCGACGCGGCGTGCCGCGAGCGACCACCGCTCAGCCAGGCGCCCGCCGAGCTGCGCGGCCCCCGACATGGCGTGATCGTCGTGATCACCGATCCGGCCGGTGAAGATCGTCAGCACCCGGCCGGCGTCGCAGACCGGCCGCCGGGGTGGCACCGTCCGATCCCGGCGAGGTCGATCAGCTCGGCCCTGACGCAACCCGTGAACACGCGACCCGACGACGGCTATACTCGAACACATGTTCGATAGTGGGTGGGAGCGTGGGCCGCAGGCCGCGTTCTCGCGCGCGTGGTCGACCGAGACGCCCTCGCAGGCGCTGGTCGCGGACCTCCCGTCGACTCCGGGGGTCGCCCCTGTCGAGGACGACGGGTTCGACGCCGTCGAACGGCTCGGTGCCTGGGAAGCGGTGGCGGCGTGGGCGCAGGCCTGTCAGGTGCAGACCGCCGCCGAGCTCTTGGCGTCACGTCAGGCGCGGGCTTCGCAGCGGGGTCGGTCAGCGAGACGAGTTCGCGGCCACGGCGATGGAGCTGGCGACGATGGCGCGGGTCGCCCCGGTGACCGGGGAGCACCGGCTGCACCAGGCGGTCTGTCTGGTGCAACGCCTGCCGGAGACGCTAGCCAGGTTGCGCGAGGGGCGGATCGCGTATGCGCATGCGCGGGTGCTGCTCGAGCAGACCCACGAGTGCACCGACGAGATGGCCGCGGCCGCCGAGGCCCGCTACTGGCACGGTCCGCAGGCCGCGGACATGGAACGCACCCCGACCCAGACCCGCGAGCGGATCCGGCGCGTGCTGGCCCGGGTGGATCCGGCGTCGGTGCGACGCCGCGCTCTGGCGGCGCGGCGGGGTCGCACGGTGCGGTACTGGTCGGATGACGACGGTGCGACCGGGGTGGTCACCCTGCGGCTGCCCGCGGCGGAGGCGCGGGGGTGTTCGCGGTCATCGACGCCGCCGCCCAGCAGGCCGTCGATCCGCCGGGGACCCCGCGCCGGGGAGCGGCGCAGTCTGGGTCAGCGTCGCGCCGACGCCGCGGTCGACCTGATCATGACCGGCGCCACCAGCGAGAAAGCGGGCCGCGACGTCCGCCACGAGACCGCTACCGAGCCCGCCGCCGAGGCCGAGCCCGCCGGCGTCGAGCCGGTCGACGAAGAAAACTCGGCGACCTCACCCGACCCGCCCGCGCCGACCCGACGGCGCGGGCTCGAACGGCGCCGGCCCGTCGTGCGGTGTGGCGGCCGGGCGCGGGTGCAGGCCCAGGTGCGGGTGCTGATCCCGTGGCAGACCCTCGCCGGCGGCCACGAGCCCGCCGAGCTCGAAGGACACGGCCCCCTCCCCGCCGACCAAGCCCGCCAGATGGCCGCCGGCACCACCGGCATCGACACCGTCTTGCAGCGGCTGCTGACCGACCCGGTCACCGGCACCGCCCGACACCTCGACCTACGCCGCTACCGACCCCCACCCAGCCTGCGAGCCTTCGTCGAAGACCGCGACCAGTACTGCCACGCGCCGGGCTGCCGCAGACCCGCCCGGGCCTGCGACCTCGACCACGTCGTCGCCTACGACCACACCGCGCCGGGTGGCGGCGCCGGGCGCACCCACCCCGACCGGCTCAAGCCCGAATGCCGACGCCACCACAACCTCAAGACCCGCCGCCACTGGCACTGCGCACCCCACCACCCACCCGGCGAACCACCCGGCGTGCGCTGGACCAGCCCCTCCGGCCACACCTGGACCGTGCGCGCCCCCAGCCTCACCGAACCCGACCTCGACCACGACGTACGCGTGGCGGCCGCCGCCTGACCGGGCCATGGCGTCGTCGGTGGAGCTCGTGTCGCTCGCGTACAAGCCGCCGTGGCCGGACCGGCGATAGCGTGATCGCGCTCCGGGCCCGGCGGGCCCGATCGTGACCACATCGAGCGTGGGGACGGCCTTCCGTGACCGACGACATCACCTCGCCGGAGCGCGCCCGCTGGGTCGTGAGCGGGTTCTGGCTCTGGAACCATCGCGCCACCCTGGTCGGGTTGCCACTGGTCGGCGTCGTCGCCGTGGTGGTCTTCGGAATCCGGTACGCGTCGGCCGACCCGCCACCCTGGTGGCTGCCGGCGCTGTTCGCGGCCGTGATCGGTTTCCTGATCTGGGTCCAGGTGCGGACCGCCACCGAGGCCGACCTGGAGGCCGACGGCACGCTCGTACTCCGCCGATCGTGGCTGGCCGACGTCCGGGTGCCCGCGGCCACGGTCCGTGCGATCGGACGTCCGGTGCTCACCGGTTCACGCGCCGGTGTGCGCGTGCGCTCCGCGCGGATCACCGTTCCGTTGGCGGTCGGGTTCCCCGACGTCGCCGGCCTGGCCGACGCTCTCGTCGCTCACAACCCGGAACTGAGGATCGGCACGCTCTGACGTGCTCGGTGAGCACGGACCGACGCGCCGCCGATCGACGTGCTCAGGCCGAGGGAGGGTCCTCGCGGCCGGGACGACGGATGTGGTCGTCGAGGCCGCGCAGAAACTCGGGGTCGTCGTCGGGAGCGATCGTGCGGGGGCGGCGGGCCCGGGTGGGGCGTGGGGTGGCCGGCGGGCCGGTGGGAGCGTCCGCGCCGGACGGCGACTCGCGTGAGGCCTCGGCGGCCTGGGCCGCCATGACCTTCCAGAGCAGCGTCCCGACGACGAACAGGACCAGTACTGCCACGAGGAAAGGGATCACGCGACGCACCTCCCCAGGCGTTGGTGTCTCCACCATCACGCTACCGGGCGTCCACGGTGTCCGCGTCGTGAGCGTGTGGTGTCACGCGCGCGGCGGTCGGGTGTCGAGACGAACGAGGTGCAGACGCCGACGACGCGGCCGGCCGGAGCCTGCCGCGTCGTCGAGCGGTGCGGGATGCGCGAGGACGCGCCCGCCCGGTACGCCTAGCGGGCCTCACTGGTGAGGCCGTCGAGCAGGGTGCGGACCTCCGACTCGCGGAAGCGGCGGTGGCCGCCCAGCGTCCGGATGGAGCCGATGCGGCCGGCCGCGGCCCAGCGGGTCACGGTCTTCGGGTCGACGCGGAACATGCTGGCGACCTCGCCGGGGGTCATCAGTCGCTCGGTCGCCTCGGGAGCAATCGTCATCAGGGCACCTCCGTCACCACACTCTGGCGCCCCGGTGACGCCGTGGACGGATGTCCGTGGCGCCTCGGCTCCGGGGCGGAGCAGACGAACTGGTGCGAATCGTGACACCGAGGGCCCTACGTACTCGAACGCTTGTATTCAGGTAAAGGGACCACAAAGGAGGAAACGGACGGAACGCCCTCGCTCGGCGACCGTCCTACCCTGGAGGCATGGACGACGTCGAGCCCTCCACAGCACCCCCGCGCGAGACGAGGGCCGGGACCCCCGGACGCGTCGCGCTCGCGATCGCCGCGTACGTCGGGGCCCGTCTGGTGCTGCTCGCCGTGCTGGCGGGTGTCCTCGTGCTGGTGGGCCTGCCGACCGCGATCGCCCTGCTCATCGGCATCGTCATCGCGCTGCCGCTCTCGCTGGTGCTCTTCCGCGGGCTGCGCACGCGCCTCGCCCTCGAGATCGACGCGGCGACGGCCGATCGCCGCGAGCGCCGGCAGCGCCTGCGCGCCGAGCTGCGCGGCGACGCCTAGGGCAGGAGGGCGTCCGGCCCGCGCCGCGGTCTTTACCCGACCGCGGCGCACCCGGCCGTGCTCTTTACCCGGCGGCGGTCGTCACCCGAGCGCGAGCCCGATGCCGGTGCCCAGCGACCAGACGAGCAGCCCGAGCGCGGTGTCGCGCAGGGTCGGGATGAGCGCCCGGCCCTCGGCGCCGCCGAGCACGCGCAGCAGCGCGGGGACGAGCAGCGCGAGCGAGAGCAGCGCCAGCAGCGTCCCGGTCGCGCGCAGGCTCAGCACGAGGGTCATGCCCAGGGGGATGACGACGAGCGCGGCGTAGAGGACGCGGGTGTCGCGGTCGCCGAGCACCACCGCGAGCGTGCGCTTGCCGGAGACGGCGTCGGACGGGACGTCACGGAGGTTGTTGGCGACCAGCACCGCGCACGACAGCAGCCCGGCGCCGACCGAACCGCCGATGCCCAGCCCGCTGACCCGACCCGACTGCGTCAGCTCGGTGCCCAGGACGGCGACGGGCCCGAAGAACAGGAAGACCGCCACCTCGCCGAGCCCGCGGTATCCGTAGGGCCGCGAGCCGCCGGTGTAGAACCAGGCGCCGAGGATGCACACGGCGCCGACGGCGATGAGCCACCACTGCCCGCTGCGGGCCGTGAGGACGACGCCCGCGGCGGCGCCGAGCGCGAAGCAGCCGAACGCCGCCGCCTTGACCTGGCCGGGACGCGCCGCGCGCGAGCCGACCAGCCGCATCGGGCCGACGCGGTCGTCGTCGGTGCCGCGGACGCCGTCGGAGTAGTCGTTCGCGAAGTTGACGCCGATCACGAAGGCGAGCGCGACCACGAGGGCCAGCAACGCCGAGACCAGGTCGAACCCTCCGGGCAGCGCCGCCGCCCCCGTGCCCACGACCACGGGCGCGATCGCGTTGGGCAACGTGCGCGGACGTGCTCCCTCGACCCACTCAGCCAGGCTCGCCACGGGAGCGGACCTTAGCCCGTACAGGGCGGGAGGGGCGGGGCGTCGGCGACGAAGGCGGCGGGGATGAACTCGCCGGGCGCGATCCGGTACCAGAGGTTGGTGTTCCCCTGGGTGCCCGAGATCGGCATCCCGGCGGCCTGGCACTCGACCCCGACCTGCGCGCCGTCGCCGACGACGCCGAGGTCCAGACCGGTCGTCGCGGGCGTCGAGCGGACCGGGAGCGGGCCCGCGGGGGCGACGGCGCGGGCCACGGCACCGGCGCGCGCGGTCCACAGGTAGTCGACCGTGACCCACGCGTTGGTGCGCAGCCCGAGCCCGTAGAACGTGCCGTCGCCGAGGTCGATGCCCGCCGGGTTCTTGACCTGGCGCCCGAAGCCGTCGCGCCCGGCGTTGTGCCTGCGCTCGAACGCCGCCTGGGCCTGGGGGAGGCCGATCGGGAGGTCCTTCCAGCTCTGGCGGACGTTCGGCGGGTTCCAGTAGTCGTCGGTGGTGTTCCACGGCCCGACGTCCCAGACGGGGACGGTCGCGCAGCGCCGCGCGTCGGTGCAGATGCGCACGCTGTAGTCGCCGCGGCCGCGCGGCGAGAGCGCCCGCCGGGTGGGCAGGGCCACGAACTGGTCGTTCGGCACGATCCGGTGCCCGTTGGCGGTGGTGCCCCCGACGAGGCCCTCGCGGGTGGCGAAGACACGGCGTGAGAACCGCGGGGTGAGCACGCGCGGGGCGGTGTCGATCCGGTCGGCGACGACCTGCACCGACCGCACCTCGGGTCCCGGGCCGGCGGGCGGTGCGGTGAGCACGATCCGCAGCTCGACGGTGCGGGTGGGCTCGTCGAGCACGGCGGGCGCGCCCGGGGCGGACGGCATCCACTCGCCCCAGCGCCCGTCGGGGCCCTGCCCGCGGACGTCGGCCGCGACCTGGCCGCCCGGCGGGACCGTCGCGTCGACCGGCACGTCGATCCGGTTGACCTCGGTGCCGAAGCGGTGCGAACCGACCTCGAGCAGCCCGAACCGTCCGATCCCGCGCAGGCTCGCGGGGGCGCTGCCCGCGTCGCGCCCGGTGTCGAGCCGGGCGGTGCCCTCGGCCACGACCACGGCGTGCGTCGTCCCGGCCAGCGCCGGGCCCCAGCGCTGCGGGCCGCCGTCGGCGGCGCCCGGACGCCCGGGCGTCACCGGCGCGACCGGCGTGCCCATGGGGGCGGGCGCCCCGGGCGGCGGCGGGGGCGGGAGCGGGTCGGCGACCGCAGGGACGGTCGTGGTGAGGCCGCTCAGCGTCAGCCCCACGGCCAGCCCGAGGCCGGCGAGGGCGCGCCGGAGGGGACGGGTCGGGGTCACGGCGGTGCGCACACCGGGCCGAACGTCGCCGCCGGAGGCGGCGGTTCTCCCCGCCGCGAGAGTTCGGTCGACCGGGTGTCACGCCATCGAGGGATCGTGCCCCCACACGGCGCGCCCCCTGGACAACGTCCTGTCGCGCAGGGTGGTCTCGACGGTCTCGTTGGGCGTTTCGGGGTCACTGTGGGGGATGTCGACGGGGCGCTGACCTGGTCGCGCGGCCCGCCGCGCCCCGCGTCGTTACGCTCGCCGCCCGTGAACCCGTCGACGAGCAAGGCCCGTGCGCTCGTCGACGAGTGGATCCGCGGCGGCGTCCGCGACGTCGTCGCGTGCCCCGGCTCGCGCAACGCCCCGCTGCTGCTGGCCCTGCACGCGGCCGACCGCGACGGGCTCCTGCGCCTGCACGTCCGGGTCGACGAGCGCGGCGCCGGCTTCCTGGCCGTCGGGCTCGGCGCGCGCAGCGGGCAGGTGGTGCCGGTCGTGGTGACCTCGGGCACCGCCGTGGCGAACCTGCACCCCGCCGTCCTCGAGGCGTCCTACACCGGGGTCGCCCTGCTCGTGACCAGCGCCGACCGTCCCCTCGAGCTCGTGCCGACCGGCGCGAACCAGACCGTCGAGCAGACGGGCCTGTTCGGCTCCGCGGTGCGCGCGTCGCTCGTGCTCGGGCCCGACGACGACCGGCCCGGCGCGGCGGAGCTGTGGCGCTCGACGGCCGTGCGCGCCCTCGACCGCGCCGCGGGCGGGACCACCGGCGACCCCGGGCCGGTGCAGCTCGACGTCCGCTGCGCGAGCCGCTGCTGCCGGGCGCGCGTGATCCCGCCCGTCGAGGGCGTCCCGCCGACGCCGGGGCGCCCCGACGGCGCGCCGTGGACCCGCGTGCCCCGCCGCGAGGTCGTCCTCGCGCCGCTGGCGCCCGACCCGGGCCTGGCGACGCTCGTCGTGGCCGGCCACGGCGGCGGCCCGCTGCCCGCCGGGGCGGGCCTGCCCGCGGGCATCCCGGTGCTGGCCGAGCCGTCGGCGCCCGCGTGGGGCGACCCGGCGGGCGGGCGGGTGCACCCGGACGGGCCCCGCGTGCTCGCGGTCGCCCTCGACGGCGACCGGCCCGACCTGCGCCCCGAGCAGGTCGTCGTCCTCGGGCGCCCGACGCTGCACCGCAGCGTCTCGCGGCTGCTCGCCGACGCGGGAGTCCGGGTGCTCGAGGTGCCCGCGCTGGCGCCCGACGGACGCCCCCGCCCCGGGTGGACCGACGTGGCCGGACGGGTTGCCGAGGTCGGCGCGCTGCCGGCCGACCCGGCGTCCTGGGCCCCCGACCCCGGGTTCGTCCGTGCCTGGGACGCGGCGTCCGACGTGGTGGCGTCCCTGACGCGACGGCGGGGTCACGACCGCCGACCTGCCCAGCGGCGCCGCGCTCGCCGCCGCGACGGTCGGCGGCGCTGCCGGCGGGCGCGCTGCTCGTCGTCGGCTCGTCGAACCCCGTCCGCGACGTCGCGCTCGCGGCGTGCCCCGCGACGACGTCAGCGTGCTCGCCGGGCGCGGCGTGTCCGGCATCGACGGCACGGTGTCGATGGCCGTCGCGCCGCCCTCGCCCACGACGGCCCGGCCTACGCCCAGCTCGGCGACCTAAACTTCCTGCACGACGCGGGCGGGCTGCACGTCGGTGCGGCGGAGCCGCTCCCGGAGCTCACGCTGGTCGTCGCCCACGACGTCGGCGGCGGGATCTTCACCGTCCTCGAGCCGGGGGCCGAGGCCCCCCCCGACGCGGTCGAGCGGGTGTTCGCCACCCCGAACCGGGCCGACCTAGCGGCCCTCTGCACGGCCTACGGCGTGGAGTTCCGACGCGCGTGCCCCGCCGAGCTCGCCTACGTCCTCACCCCGACGGGGCGCCCAGGACTGCGGGTGGTGCACGTGCCGATCGACCGGACGGGTCGCCGCGCGGCGGCCGCGCGCGCCGATGCCGCACTGCGGGAGGCTCTGATCACCGGCCGTTGACCGACACGCCACGGTGTCCTCGGGCACGATGGAACACCGGGACCGGAGACGAGACGGGAGGGGACGCGGGTGCTGCTGCTGCTCGGCGTGCACGCCGTGGCCGCGCTCGCCGCGCCGAGCCTGCTCCGCGCCCTCGGGCGCCCCGGGTTCGGCGTGCTCGCGCTGGCGCCCGCCGCGGCCTGCGCCTACGTCGCGGCGTGCCTGCCCGACGTCCTCGCGGGGCGGCCCGTCACCCAGGTCGTCACCTGGATCCCCGCGCTCGGGGTCGACGTCGCGCTGCGGATCGACGCGCTCTCGGCGGTGCTGTCGCTGCTGGTCACCGGCGTCGGTGCGCTGGTGCTGCTCTACTGCGCGCGCTACTTCGGCCCCACCTCGACCGGGCTGGGCCGCTGCGCCGCCATCCTCGTCGCCTTCGCCGGCGCGATGCTCGCGCTCGTCTGGGCCGACGACGTCGTCGTGCTCTATGTCTGCTGGGAACTCACGACGATCTTCTCGTTCCTGCTCGTCGGGCAGGACGCGCACAAGCGCGCGAGCCGGGCCGCCGCGATGCAGGCGCTCACCGTGACCGCCGCGGGCGGCCTGACGACTCGTGGGCCTGGTGATCATCGGCGAGGCGGCCGGCACCTACCGGCTCTCGACGCTGGTCACCACGCTCGCGAACACGCCGATCACCGGCGCGGCGGTTACCGCCGGTGTCGTCTGCGTGCTCGTCGGCGCGCTGTCGAAGTCGGCGCTGCTGCCCTTCCACTTCTGGCTGCCCTCGGCGATGGCCGCGCCGACCCCGGTCAGCGCGTTCCTGCACGCCGCGGCGATGGTGAAGGCCGGCGTCTACCTCGTGCTGCGCCTCGCGCCCGCGCTCGCCGACGTCGGGCCGTGGCGCCCGGTGGTGGCGGTCCTCGCCGCGGCCACGATGCTGCTCGGCGGGATCCAGGCCCTGCGCCAGCACGACCTCAAGCTGCTGCTCGCGCACGGCACCGTCTCGCAGCTCGGTTTCATGGTCTTCGTGGCCGGCGCCGGGGGGCGCGACGCCGCGCTGGCCGCGCTGGGGCTCGTCGTGACGCACGCGCTGTTCAAGGCGGCCCTGTTCCTCGTCGTCGGGATCATCGACCGGTGCGCGGGCACGCGTGACCTGCGCGAGCTCTCCGGGCTCGCCCGCCGGGCGCCGGTGCTGACGGGCGCCGCGGTGCGCGGCGCGGCGTCGATGGCCGGCCTGCCACCGCTGGTCGGCTTCGCGACGAAGGAGGGGCGTTCGAGGCGTTCCTGCACGGCGCGTACGGGGCCGGGGCGGTCCCGCTGCTCGCCGTGGTCGTCGTCGGGTCCGCGCTGACCGTCGCCTACAGCACGCGGTTCGTGCTGGGCGCGTTCGGCGGCCCGGCGGGCGAGGGCTCCAGCGCCGCGGTCCGCTCGTGGCGGCCGCCGGGCACCGTGTTCCTCGTCCCGCCGGTGCTGCTGGTGCCGCCGGCCTCGTCCTCGGCCCGGCGTCGGCCTGCTCGCGGCGCCCCTGACCGCGTACGCCGACACGATGCCGGCGACCTACCCGACGCCGCTCGAGCTCAAGCTCTGGCCGGGCCTGACCGTCGCGCTGGGGCTCTCCGCGCTGGCGATCACCGTCGGCCTCGTCCTCGGCGCCGACCGCGTGTCGGCCCGGCTGGTGTCGTGGCGGCCGCTGCGCCGGTGCGCCGAGGTGTCGTGGCGCGCCGTGGTGCACGCCCTCGAGAACGCGTCGCTGCAGGTCACCGCACGGACGCAGCGGGGCTCGCTGCCGGTGGTGCTGACGACGATCCTGCTGGTGCTGCTCGCGGGCCCCGGGCTGGTCCTGCTGCTCGCGCCCGGCGTCGCGCCGATCGACGTCGACCGGCTCGCCGACTCGCCGCTGCAGGTGGTCGCCGCGCTGGTCGCCGCCGCCGCGACGGTGGCCGCCGCGCTGGTGCGCCGCCGCCTCGCCGCGGTGCTGCTCGTCGGGGCGATGGGCTACTCGGTGGCCGTCGTGTTCGCCGTCGCCGGCGCGCCCGACCTCGCGCTGACGCAGTTCCTCGCCGAGACGATGACCCTCGTGGTCGTCGTGCTCGTGCTGCGGCGCCTGCCGCGCGACATCACCGAGCACCACGGACCCCGCCGGCGGCTGCTGCGGCTGCTCATCGCGATCCCGTCCGGGGCGCTGATCGCCGCCCTCGGGGGGGCCGCGCTCGCCGCCCGCTCGGCCACGCCGGTCTCGCTGGCCTTCCCCGACCTCGCCTACGCCTTCGGCCAGGGCGCGAACGTCGTCAACGTGACGCTGGTCGACATCCGCGCCTGGGACACGATGGGCGAGCTCTTGGTCCTCGTCGCCGCCGCGACCGGCGTCGCGAGCCTGGTCTTCCTCGACCGGCGCGGCGGCACCCCGCCGCGCGCGGGGTCCGGTCGCGGGCGCCGCGGCGACCGCACCAGCGCGCCCGTCCCCGCGTCGGGCGACGGCGGGTGGCTCTGGAGCGCGGCGAGCGACGACCCCGGCCCCCGGGTGCTGCTCCTCGAGGTCGTCACGCGCCTCGTCTTCCCGACGATCATGGTGCTCTCGATCTACTTCCTGTTCGCCGGGCACAACGTCCCGGGCGGCGGGTTCGCGGGCGGGCTCGTGGCGGGCCTCGCGCTCGTCGTGCGCTACGTCGCGGGCGGGCGCTACGAGCTCGGCGAGGCCGCTCCCGTCGACGCCGGCGTGCTGCTCGGCGCGGGCCTGGTCGTCGCGGGCGTCACCGGGCTGGCCGGGCTGCTGTTCGGGGGCGAGGTGCTGCAGACCGCCGTGCTCGAGGCCGACGTGCCCGTCCTCGGCAACGTCAAGTTCGTGACCTCGGTCCTCTTCGACGTCGGCGTCTACCTCATCGTCATCGGGCTCGTGCTCGACATCCTGCGCAGCCTCGGCGCCGAGCTCGACCGCCGCATCCTCGCCGACGGCCCGCCCGCGCCACCCCGGAAGGCGGCCATGTCGTGAGCGTCCCGCTGATCCCCCTGGTCCTCGCGGGCGTCCTCGCCGCGGCGGGCGTCTACCTGCTGCTCGACCGCAGCCTGACCCGCGTGCTGCTCGGCATCCTCGTGCTGGGCAACGCGGTCAACGTCGTCGTCGTGACCGCGGGCGGCCCGGCGGGCGCGGCCCCGCTGGTCGGCAAGAGCGACGGGCCCATGAGCGACGCGCTGGTCCAGGCCCTGGTCCTCACCGCCGTCGTCATCACCCTCGGCGTCACGGCGTTCGTGCTCTCGCTCATCCACCGCACGTGGACCCTCGAGCGCGAGGACGACCTCACCGAGGACACCGAGGACCGCTCGGTGCGCCGGCGCCTCGAGCGCGACGAGCAGGACGACGAGGACGAGCTCGACACCACCGGCTGCGACGCGGTGTCCGACACCGACGACGAGCGGGCCGACGGCGTGCCCACCGACCGGCCCTCCGCCGCGGGAGGCCGGGAGTGAACCCCAGCGGATCGCTGCTCGCGAGCCTGGTGCCCCTGCCGGTGCTGCTGCCGCTCATCGGGGCGGTGGCGACGCTGGTGCTGACCCGCCACCCGCGCGCGCAGCGCACCGTCAGCCTCGCCGTGCTCGGCGCCGTCGTCGCCGTCGCCGCGCTGCTGCTCGTGTCGACCTCGGGCGGCATCGGCACGGCGGGCCCGCTCGTGGTGACGCTGGCGTCGTGGCCCGTGCCGCTGGGGATCACGCTGGTCGTCGACGGGCTGTCGACGGTGATGCTGCTGACGTCGATGACGGTGACGCTGCTGGTGCTGCTCTACGCCATCGGCCAGGGCACCTACGACGACGCCGACCGCGCGCCGGTGTCGATCTTCCACCCGACGTACCTGGTGCTGTGCGCCGGCGTGGCCAACGCCTTCCTCTCCGGCGACCTGTTCAACCTCTACGTCGGGTTCGAGGTCCTGCTCATGGCCAGCTACGTGCTGCTGACCCTGGGCGGGACGCGCTCGCGGGTGCGGGCCGGGCTGACCTACGTCGTGGTCAACGTGGTGTCCTCGCTGGTCTTCCTCATCGGCATCGCCCTGGTCTACGCCGCCGTGGGCACGCTGAACCTCGCCCAGATCGCGCTGCGCCTCGACGCCCTGCCCCCGGGGACCGCGCTGACCATCCACCTGGTGCTGCTCACCGCCTTCGGGATCAAGGCCGCGGTCTTCCCGCTCTCGGCGTGGCTGCCCGACAGCTACCCGACGGCGGCCGCCCCGGTCACCGCGGTGTTCGCGGGCCTGCTCACCAAGGTCGGCGTCTACGCGATCATCCGTACGCAGACGCTGCTGTTCCCCACGACGGCGTGGTGCGCGACCTCCTGCTCGTGACCGCCCTCGCGACGATGGTCGTCGGGGCGCTCGGCGCGATCGCCCAGCCGACCTCAAGCGCGTGCTCTCGTTCACGCTCGTCAGCCACATCGGCTACATGCTCTTCGGTGTGGGGCTGGCGAGCCCGGCGGGCGTCGGCGGCGCGATCTTCTACGTCGTCCACCACATCACCGTGCAGACCACGCTGTTCTGCGTGGCCGGGCTCGTCGAACGGGTGGGCGGGTCGACGTCGACGACGCGCCTGGCCGGGCTCGCCACCGCCGCGCCGCTGCTCGCGGTCCTGTACTTCCTGCCCGCGGTGAACCTCGGCGGGATCCCGCCGCTGTCGGGCTTCGTGGGCAAGCTGGGCCTGCTCGAGGCCGGGGTCCAGGACGGCTCGGTGCTCGCGTGGTTCCTCGTCGGGGGCGCGGTCCTGACCAGCCTGCTGACGCTCTACGCCATGATCAAGGTGTGGGTGCTCGCGTTCTGGCGCCCGCCCGAGCAGATGCCCGTGCCCGAGCCGGAGGCCGACCCCGACGCCGAGCCCGACGGCACCGACCGCCCCGTGGGCCAGGACGGCGGCGACGACGACGTGGCGCTCCCGGCGCCCACCCCGCGGGCCGCGCAGGCCGTCGGGGCGATGGCCGCGCGCGGCACGGCGCCCGGTGCCGGGCCCGCGGCCCTCGAGGCCGAGCCCTCGTTCTCGGGCGGGTTCCTCGGGCTGCCCGCGGGCGGCGAGAGCGGCGCGGTCGCGCGGCTGCCGCGGACGATGACGCTGGCCACCGCCGCGCTGGTCGCGCTCGGCGGCGTCGCGCTGACCGTGGTGGCCGGGCCGCTGTACGCGGTCGCCGACCGCGCGGCGAGCGACCTCGTCGCCCGCACCCCGTACATCGAGGCGGTGTTCGACCAGACCGTCGAGCCGGGGTCGGCCGATGACCGGGGTCGGCAGCCCCGCGGGGGCACGCCGGGTTCGGGCCGGGCCGCTCGGGTCGGCCTCGCCCGCCTGCTGCCCGTCGCGTGGCTCGTCCTGGTGTGGATGCTGCTCTGGGGCACGTTCTCGTGGGCGAACCTCATCAGCGGGACGCTGGTGGCCGTCCTGGTCCTCGGGCTGTTCCCGCTGCCGCGCATCGCGGGCTCGGGGCGGCTGCGCCCGCTCCCGGCCCTGCGGTTCCTCGGCCGCTTCGTCCTCGACCTCGTCCGGTCGAGCGTGCAGGTGGCCTGGCAGTCGGTGCGGCCCGGGCCCCCGGTGCGCAGCGCGATCGTCGCCGCCCGCCTGTCCGACCCCTCGGAGTTCCTGCTCGCCATGGTCGTCGAGACGCTCTCGCTCGTGCCCGGCAGCGTGGTCATCGACGTCGACCCCGCCGAGCGCACCCTCTACGCGCACGTCCTCGGCGCCGACGACGACGCCGCCGTCGACGCGTTCCGCGCCCAGGTCGCCCGGATCGAGGCCGACCTCGTCGCCGCCTTCGGCGGGGGCTCGCGGAGCGTCGCACCGGCCGCGGCGGACGGGGGTGCCCCGTGAGCGTCGCCGCGATCCTGCTCGTCGTCGCCCTGGTCGTGCTCGGGGTCGCGACGTTGCTGACGACGGCCCGCCTCGTGCTCGGGCCCTCGGCGCTCGACCGCGTCGTCGCCGTCGACGTCCTCGTCGCGCTGATCCTCGGGGTGCTCGTCGTCGCGGCGGCGCGGTCGGGCGACTCGGCGACGATCCCGGTGGTCGTCGCCACGAGCCTCGTGGGGTTCCTCGGCTCGACGACCGTCGCCCGCTTCCTGGGGCGTGACCGGTGACCGGCGGGGCGGTGCTCGACCTCGTCGGCGCGGTGCTGGCCGTGCTGGGCGCGGTGCTGTCGCTGACGGCCGCGGTCGGGCTGCTGCGCCTGCCCGACGTGCTGTCGCGGATGCACGCGGCCACCAAGCCGCAGGTCGTGGGCCTCGTGCTGGTGCTCGTCGGGGCGGCGCTGAACCTGCGCAGCAGCGTCGACGTGTGGATGCTCCTGCTCACCGGCGCGTTCGCGCTCATCACCGCCCCGGTGACCGCGCACATGGTCGGGCGCCTGGCCCACCGCACCGGTGGCGTGCGCCGCGACCTGCTGCACAGCGACGACCTCGCCGACGACCTCGCGCGGTACGGGGGCGAGCCGCCCGCGGGCGACGTGTCGGGCGTGCTCGGGGCCCCCGGTGCGATCGACCGTCCGCGCCGCGACCTAGACTCCGACGCGTGAGCGCCCTGGCCGACCGGCTCACACCGGTCCTCGCGCCGCTCGGCGACCAGGCCCGGCGCGCCCGCCGGGCGATGGTGGGGACCGCGGGCGTCCTGCGGCCCGTCGCCCGCCGCGCGCCCGAGATCGTGTTCTCGGTGGCGCTCGTGCTCTCCGTGCTCTGCGCCCTGGTGCTCGTCGGCGCGGCACGCAACGACGCGGCGATCGAGGCCGACCGGGGCGCCGCGGTCGCCGAGGTGCTCGACGGGTCGTCGAACCAGCGCACGTTCGTGCGCTTCACCGCCGCCGACGGCGCGGTGCTGACCCCGGAGGACGGGGTCTTCTACCCGCGCGGTCTCGAGGCGGGGCAGCTCGTGCGCGTCGAGTACGACCGCGGCAAGCCCGAGCTGGTCCGCGTCGAGGGGCGCGACTGGACCGAGGGGCTGGTCCCGATCCTGCTCGGCGTCGCGGTCCTGTGGGTGCTGCTCGGCCCCGCCGCGTGGGCTGGTGCGCGTCCGTCGAGCGCGGCGTGGTGGCCGCGGCCGCCGCCGCCGCGCCGGTCGCCGACCGGGACGCGATGAGCGCCGGGCCCGGTCGCGCCGACCTCGACCGACCGGGCCGACCCGACCGACGATCGCGACCCGCGGGCCGTGGCCCGCATGTTCGACGGGGTCGCCTCGCGCTATGACGTGACCAACACCGTGCTGTCCTTCGGTCGCGACCGCTCCTGGCGGCGCGCCACCCGCGAGGCGCTCGCGGTCGGTCCCGGCGACGTCGTCCTCGACATCGCGGCCGGGACGGGCGTCTCGACCGTCGAGCTGGCCCGCAGCGGCGCCACCTGCCTGGCCGCCGACTTCTCGCGCGGCATGCTCGCCGCGGGCCGCGACCGCCTCGTCGCCGTGAGGGCCGTGCGCCGGTCCCGTTCCTCGCCGCCGACGCGCTCGCGCTGCCGCTGCCCGACGCGTCGGTCGACGCGGTGGTGATGTCGTTCGGGCTGCGGAACACCGTCGACCCCGACGCCGCGCTGCGCGAGTTCGCGCGCGTCACCGCGCCCCGGCGGCACGCTCGCGATCTGCGAGTTCTCCCGCCCGACCTGGGCGCCGTTCCGCCGGGTCTACACCGACTACCTGATGCGGGCGCTGCCCCGGATCGCGCGGGCGGTCAGCTCGAACCCCGACGCGTACGTCTACCTCGCCGAGTCGATCCGCGCCTGGCCCGACCAGACCGCCCTCGCCGGCCGGATCGCCGGCGCGGCATCGGGCGCCGTCAGCTGGCGGCTGGCGGGATCGTCGCGCTCCACACCGCCGTCCGCTGCGCGTGAGCTGCGCCCCTCGCGCGCCCGCTCACGGCGGCATCGTCGCCCTGGCATCCGGGGCACCGCCGTCCGCTGATCCCGCGTCGGCGCCGCGTGCGCGGGTCGGGGAGCCGCCGGTCGAGGTCGGATCGAAACCGACCTCGGCGCGCGAATGCGTCACACGGTGCCTACACTCGCGGGCGTCGCTAGTGAACGTTTTCACAAGGAGCGCTGTGTCCGCCACCACCGGAGCGCGCCGCACGCCGGATCGCGCCGGCGCCGACGCCGACGCCGACGTCATCGTCGTCGGCGCCGGCCCCGCGGGGTCGACGGTGGCCACCACCTCGCCCGCGCCGGGCTGGACGTGCTCGTCCTGGAGAAGGCGGCGTTCCCGCGCGAGAAGGTCTGCGGCGACGGGATCACGCCGCGCGGCGTGAAGCAGCTCGTCGACCTGGGCGTCGACGTCCGACCCGAGGCGGGCTGGCGCGTCAACCGCGGCCTGCGTGTCGTCGGCGGCGGGGTCAGCGTCGAGCTCGACTGGCCCGAACTGGCCGGCTGGCCCTCGTACGGTCTGGTGCGCACCCGCCGCGACTTCGACGACATGCTCGCCGGCCACGCGCGGGCGGCGGGTGCCCGCGTCGAGCACGGCGTGTCGGTCTCCGGCGCGACCACCGACGAGCGCACCGGCCGCGTCGTCGGCGTGACCGCCCGCCGGGGCCCCGACCGCGAGACCGTCCACTACCGCGCGCCCCTCGTCGTCGCGTGCGACGGGGTCGGGGCACGCACCGCCCTGTCGATGGGGCGCTCGCGGCGCGAGGACCGCCCGCTCGGCGTGGCCGTGCGCCGCTACCACGTGAGCCCGCGCCACGACGACGAGTACCTCGAGACCCACCTCGGCCTGCACGGCGGCACCGGCGTCGACCCCCACCTGCTGGGCGGCTACGGCTGGATCGTCGGCATGGGCGACGGCACCGTGAACGTCGGCCTCGGCGTGCTCTCGAGCGACGGCCCCAAGCAGGACCACCGCGCGATGCTGCGCTCCTGGGTCGCCGGGCTGCCCGAGGACTGGGGCCTGAGCGAGGAGACGGCCACCGGGCCGATCGGCGGCGCCGGGCTGCCGATGGGGCTGGGCCGCACGCCGGTCTACCGCGACGGCCTGCTGCTCGCCGGCGACGCGGGCGGGATGGTCAACCCGTTCAGCGGCGAGGGGATCGCCTACGCGCTGCAGTCGGGGCGATGGCCGCCGAGCACGTCGCGCAGGCCTCGCCCGCCCCGCCGGACCGGGGCGCGAGCGCGCCCTCGCGGCGTACCCGGCAGCGGTGGCGCGCGAGCTCGGCGGCTACTACCGCATCGGCAACCGCGCCGCCCGCGCCATCGGTCGGCCCACGTTCATGCACCACGCCATGCGCCTCGGGCTGCCCCGGCCCGCGGTGATGCGGCTCGCGCTCAAGCTCTTCGCCGGGCTGCACGACGGACCCGGGGTGCCGGGCGCCGACGCGAGCGACCGCGTCCTCGACCTCCTGCTGCGGCTGACCCCGCCGCTGCGCGAGGCCGGAGCGGCGCAGGCCCGGCGCTCCCGCAGCAGCTCACGGACGTCCACCCGCGCGCGGAAGGAGGCCGAAGGCCAGGCCGTGGCCTGAGCGCCGCGACGGCGTCGGTCAGGCCACCCTGACCCGACGCGGCCGCGTGACCGATCACTAGGGTCGCCGTCCGGCGCAGGGCCCGATCACCACGGCCGACGAGAGCGCCGCCACCACCGCATCACGGCAGCACCACCGCGCCGGTCCGATCCTCGTCCCGAGAGGGGAGCGACGATGCTCGACCCCTACATCCCGCTCGTCGTCATGTTCGTGCTGGCCGCGGGCTTCGCCGTCTTCTCGGTGACGGCCGCGCCGTACATCGGCCCGCGTCGGGACAACCGCGCGAAGCTCGACGCGTACGAGTGCGGCATCGAGCCCTCGCCGCAGCCCGTCGCCGGCGGCGGCCGCATCCCGGTCGCCTACTACCTCACCGCGATGCTGTTCATCCTCTTCGACATCGAGATGGTGTTCCTCTACCCGTTCGTGGTGAACATCGACGCGCTCGGCCTGTTCGGGCTCGTGGAGATCGTGCTGTTCGTCGCCACCGTCGCCTTCGCCTACGCCTACGTGTGGCGCCGCGGCGGGCTGGACTGGAGCTAGACATGGGACTGGAAGAGAAGCTCCCGAACGGGATCGTCCTGGCCAGTGTCGAGAGCCTGGTCAACTGGACCCGCAAGGCGTCGCTGTGGCCCGCGACCTTCGGGCTAGCCTGCTGCGCGATCGAGATGATGACCTCGGGTGCCCCGCGCTACGACCTCGGTCGCTTCGGCATGGAGGTCTTCCGCCCCAGCCCGCGGCAGGCCGACCTGATGATCGTCGCGGGCCGCGTCACCAACAAGATGGCGCCCGTCCTGCGGCAGATCTACGACCAGATGCCCAACCCCAAGTGGGTCCTGGCCATGGGCGTGTGCGCCAGCTCGGGCGGGATGTTCAACAACTACGCGATCGTCCAGGGCGTCGACCACGTCGTCCCGGTCGACATGTACCTCCCCGGTTGCCCGCCGCGCCCGGAGATGCTGATCGACGCGATCCTCAAGCTGCACCAGAAGATCCAGGACGAGCCGCTCGGGGCGGTGCGCGCCGAGCTCGCCGCCGAGCGCCGCGCCCAGGGCGAGACGCTCGAGCTGCTGCCGTCGTCGGTGAAGTACGCCAAGCGCGACAAGGACGGCGAGAAGGCGGTCGAAGAGCATGTCTGGTGACGACGACCCCGAGAAGAAGCCCCCGGCACCGGCACCGGCGCGGGCGCGTCCGGCCCACCGGCGCGACCAGCGCCGACCCGAGCGGGCAGGCCGCGTTCGGGCGCGCAGGAGTCCAGCGCCGCGACATCGCCGACGGCGAGACGGCGGGCGGCGTCGTCGCCGGCGCGCCCGCCAGGGCATGTTCGGCATCCACGGCTCGGGCGACACGTCGGGCTTCGGCGGCCTGCGCCTCCCGGCCTACGCGCCGGCGCCCGCCGAGCGGCCGTTCGGCGGCTGGTTCGACGAGGTCACCGACGAGCTCGGCGCCGCGCTCGAGGAGCGCGGTGCCACGACGATCGAGCAGGCGGTCCTGCAGGTCACCGTCGACCGCGGCGAGCTGACCTACTACGTCGATCGCGAGCACCTCGTCGAGCTGGCCCGGACGCTGCGCGACGACCCGGCGCTGCGCTTCGAGTTCTGCAGCGGCGTGTCGGGCGTCGACTACGGCGACGAGGTCCCGCAGCAGCTCCACGTCGTGGTCCAGCTGCTGTCGATGACCTACCGGCGCCGGCTGCGCCTCGAGGTCGCGCTCTCGCCCGACGACGCGAACTGCCCGTCGCTGGTCGAGGTCTACCCGACCGCCGACTGGCACGAGCGCGAGACCTGGGACATGTTCGGGATCGTCTTCGAGGGCCACCCGAGCCTGACCCGCATCCTCATGCCGGACGACTGGAACGGCCACCCGCAGCGCAAGAGCTCCCCGCTCGGCGGCATCCCGGTCGAGTACAAGGGCGCGGAGATCCCGCCGCCCGACCAGCGGAGGGCTTACACGTGAGCACCACCGACGACACCCGGACCGACGACACCCGGACCGACGCCGATCCCTACGCCGCGTCCAGCCGCGAGACCACCGAGGGCACCGTCTACACGGTCACCGGCGGCGACTGGGACGAGTTCCTCTCCGAGGCCTCGGGCGACGAGCGCATCGTCATCAACATGGGGCCGCAGCACCCGTCGACCCACGGCGTGCTGCGCCTCGTGCTCGAGCTCGAGGGCGAGACCGTCACCGACGTGCGGCTGGTCATCGGCTACCTGCACACCGGCATCGAGAAGAACTGCGAGTACCGCACCTGGACCCAGGGCGTCACCTTCGTGACCCGGTGCGACTACCTCGCGCCGCTGTTCACCGAGACCGCGTACTGCCTGTCGACCGAGCGCCTGCTGGGCGTCGAGGCCCCGCAGCGGGCGCAGACCATCCGCGTGCTCCTCATGGAGATCAACCGGATCGGCTCGCACCTGGTCGCCCTCGCCACCGGCGGCATGGAGCTCGGCGCGCTCACCGGCATGACCAACGGGTTCCGCGAGCGCGAGGAGGTCCTCCACCTCCTCGAGTACCTGACCGGCCTGCGGATGAACCACGCGTTCATCCGTCCCGGCGGCGTGGTCCAGGACCTGCCCGAGGGCTACGAGCCGCGCATCCGCAACTTCATCGAGGTCATGAAGGGCCGGCTGCCGGGCTTCCACAAGCTGCTCACGGGCAACCGGATCTGGCAGCAGCGCCTGCAGGGCGTCGGCTACCTCCCGCTCGACGGCTGCCTCTCGCTCGGCGTCACCGGCCCGATCCTGCGCTCCGCGGGTCTGGCCTGGGACCTGCGCAAGAAGCGAGCCCTACCTCGGCTACGAGGACTACGACTTCGAGGTGCCCACGGCCACCGAGGCCGACAGCTTCGCGCGCTACCTGCTGCGCGTCGAGGAGATGAACCAGTCCCTCAAGATCATCGAGCAGTGCCTCGACAAGCTCGAGCCCGGCCCGGTGATGGTCCAGGACGCGAAGATCGCGTGGCCGGCCAAGCTCTCGATCGGCGCCGACGGCATGGGTACCACGCTCGAGCACGTCCGCAAGATCATGGGTCAGTCCATGGAGTCGCTGATCCACCACTTCAAGCTCGTCACCGAGGGGTTCCGGGTGCCGACCGGCCAGGCGTACGCCACGGTCGAGTCCCCGCGCGGCGAGCTCGGCGCGCACCTGGTCTCCGACGGCGGCACCCGCCCGCTGCGCGTGCACCTGCGGGAGCCGAGCTTTGTCAACCTCCAGGCCGCGCCCGCGATGAGCGAGGGCGGGCTCGTCTCCGACGTCATCGCCGCGCTGGCCAGCCTCGACCCGGTGATGGGGGGGTGCGACCGATGAGCTCGCCCAGCTCCTTTCAGGGTCGCATGAAGGGCCTCGCCGCCGACACGTTCGCGTCGACCCCCGACGAGCACCACATCGACGAGTCGGGCGGCACGCCCGCGCAGCACCACGAGCTGTCCGCGATCGACCTCTCGGTGTTCGACGGCGTCCGCGAGCGGGCGGCGGCGATCATCGCCCGCTACCCCGAGCCGCGCTCGGCGCTGCTGCCGCTGCTGCACCTCGTGCAGTACGTCGAGGGCCACGTCGGTCGGGCGGGCATCGCGTTCTGCGCGGAGATCCTGGAGATCACGACGGCCGAGGTCAGCGCCGTCGTCACCTTCTACACGATGTACAAGCGGGAGCCGGTCGGCGAGCACCTCGTCAGCGTCTGCACCAACACGCTGTGCGCGGCGCTCGGCGGCGACGACATCTACCGCGCAGTCGGCGAGCAGCTGGGCGAGCCCGGCGCGCCGCTGGGTCACGAGCGCACCAGCGGCGAGACGAAGCCCGCCGAGGAGGCGGGCCCGTCGCCGACGCGCGGCTCGATCACCCTCGAGCACGCCGAGTGCCTCGCCGCCTGCGACCTCGCCCCGGTCCTGACCGTCAACTACGAGTTCTACGACCGCCAGAGCGTCGAGTCCGCCACCGAGATCGTCGAGGCGCTGCGCCGCGGCGAGAGGCCGCACCCCACCCGCGGGGCGCCGCTGACCGACTTCCGCAAGATCGAGCTGTTGCTCGCGGGCTTCTTCGACGACCCGGAGGTCGGCGGGCTCGAGGCCGTCGCCGGCCCGTCGGCCGACGAGTCGAGCCTGCGCGCGGGGCGCGCCTGGCCGAGGAGAACGGCTGGATCGCCCCGCCGCTGCCGGAGAAGGCGGAGCCCACCACCAACCCGCACGCCGGAGGTGCCTCGTGAGCGAGACCGCGGAGACCGACGAGACCGAGGTCCGGCGGCCCGACCCGCTGACGCCGGTGCTGACGCGGCGCTGGCTGCTGCCCGAGTCGTGGACGCTGCGCCACTACACCGAGCTCGGCGGCTACGAGGCGCTCGAGACCGCCCTCGCGACGCCGCCCGACGACCTCATCGCCCTGGTGAAGGACTCCGGGCTGCGCGGACGCGGGGGAGCGGGCTTCCCGACGGGCATGAAGTGGAGCTTCATCCCGCAGGCCAAGCCCGGCGAGACGACGGGGCCGGGCGCCAAGCCCAAGTACCTCGTCATCAACGCCGACGAGGGCGAGCCGGGGACCTGCAAGGACACCCCGCTGATGATGGCCGACCCGCACTCGCTCATCGAGGGCTGCATCATCACCTCGTACGCGATCCGCGCGAACTTCTGCGCGATCTACGTGCGCGGCGAGATCGTGCACGCCATCCGGCGCCTGCACGCCGCGGTGCGCGAGGCCTACGAGGCCGGCCACCTCGGCCGCGACATCCACGGCACCGGCTTCGACCTCGACATCGTCGTCCACGCCGGTGCGGGTGCCTACATCTGCGGCGAGGAGACCGCCCTGCTCGACTCGCTCGAGGGCAGGCGCGGCCAGCCGCGGCTCAAGCCGCCGTTCCCGGCGACCGCCGGGCTGTACGCGGCGCCGACCGTCGTCAACAACGTGGAGACCATCGCGACCGTCCCGTCGATCGTGGCGGGCGGCAAGGACTGGTTCCGCACGATGGGCCGCGAGCGCTCGCCCGGGCCGAAGATCTACTCGCTGTCGGGCCACGTCGAGCGCCCCGGCCAGTACGAGGCCCCGCTGGGCACGACGCTGCGCCAGCTGCTCGAGATGGCGGGCGGGATGAAGGACGGGATCCCGCTCAAGTTCTGGACCCCGGGCGGGTCGTCGACCCCGCTGCTCACCGACGAGCACCTCGACGTGCCGCTCGACTTCGAGGGCGCCACCGAGGCGGGCTCGATGCTCGGCACCACCGCGCTCATGATCTTCAACGAGACCGTGTCGGTGCCGTGGGCGGTCATGAAGTGGACCGAGTTCTACGAGCACGAGTCGTGCGGCAAGTGCACGCCGTGCCGCGAGGGCTGCTACTGGCTCGCCGGGATCCTGCGGCGCATGGTCGACGGCGAGGGCACCGAGGCCGACATCGACACCCTGCTCGACGTCTGCTCGAACGTGCTCGGCCGCTCGTTCTGCGCGCTGGGCGACGGCGCGGTCTCGCCGATCACCAGCGGTATCAAGTACTTCCGGCAGGAGTTCCTCGACCTCTGCACGGCGCAGCAGCGCCACCCCGAGGTCGACCGGATCGTCGAACTGAGTGGAGCCAGCGCATGACCCAGGCCCCCGAGCGGACCGACGAGACCACCGACGAGCCGCCCGTGCCCGAGGGGCACGTCCGGCTGACGATCGACGGCCGCCGCGTCGACGCGCCGCACGGCGAGCTGCTCATCCGCACCTGCGAGCGGCTCGGCACCGTCATCCCGCGCTTCTGCGACCACCCGCTGCTCGACCCCGCGGGGGCGTGCCGGCAGTGCCTGGTCGAGGTCGAGATGGGCGGGCGCAAGATGCCCAAGCCGCAGGCCAGCTGCACCATGACCGTCGCCCAGGACATGGTCGTCAAGACCCAGATGACCTCCGAGGTCGCCGACAAGGCGCAGCAGGGGGTCATGGAGCTCCTGCTCATCAACCACCCGCTCGACTGCCCGATCTGCGACAAGGGCGGCGAGTGCCCCCTGCAGAACCAGGCGATGTCGTCGGGGCGCGCCGACTCGCGCTTCGTCGAGGAGAAGCGGACGTTCGCGAAGCCGCTGCCGATCTCCTCGGAGGTCCTGCTCGACCGCGAGCGCTGCGTGCTCTGCCAGCGCTGCACCCGGTTCTCGCGCCAGATCGCGGGCGACCAGTTCATCGAGCTGCTCGAGCGGGGCGCCCACCAGCAGATCGGCACCGAGGAGAGCGCCTTCGGCGAGGGCGAGGACTTCCAGTCCTACTTCTCCGGCAACACCATCCAGATCTGCCCGGTCGGCGCGCTGACCTCCGCGTCGTACCGCTTCCGCTCCCGCCCGTTCGACCTCATGTCGAGCCCGGGGATCACCGAGCACGACTCCTCGGGCGCGGCGATCCGCCGCGACTGGCGCCGCGGCGCGGTCACCCGCGTGCTCGCCGGTGACGACCCCGAGGTCAACGAGGAGTGGATCGACGACCGCACCCGCTTCGCGTTCCGCTACACCCAGTCCGCCGAGCGGCTCCTGCGCCCGCAGGTCCGCGGCGACGACGGCGAGCTGCACGAGGCGTCGTGGACCGACGCCCTCGAGCGCGCCGCGACGCTGCTCGCCGCCGCGCGCGACGGCGAGGGCCCCGCGGTCGAGGACGAGCACGGTGCCGAGCTGAGCAAGCGCGGTGTCGGCGTCCTGCCCGGAGGCCGCGTCACCGTCGAGGACGCCTACGCCTACGCGAAGGTCGCCCGCGTCGCGCTAGGGACCAACGACGTCGACGCCCGCGCCCGGACCGCGAGCGACGAGGAGCTCGACTTCCTCGCCTCGCACGCCGTGCGCACCGGCCCCGACCACGTCTCCTTCGACGCCCTCGAGGCGGCACCCGCGGTCCTGTGCGTCGCGTTCGAGCCGGAGGAGGAGTCGCCGATCGTCTTCCTGCGCCTGCGCACGGCGGAGCGGGCGGGCACCCGGGTGCACCACCTCGGCCAGTGGTCGACGCCCGCCGTGGTCAAGACCGGCGGTCGCCTCGTGCGCACGGAGCCGGGCCGCGAGGCCGAGGCGCTGGAACTGGGCGCGTTGCCCGACGAGGTCGCCGACGGCCCGCTGGGCAGCCGGGCGCCGTGGTGCTGGTCGGCGAGCGCGCCGCCGAGGTCCCGGGGCTCTACGCCGCGGTCGCCGCCCTCGGCCGCCCGCACCGGCGCGCGGGTCGCGTGGGTCCCGCGCCGCGCGGGGAGCGCGGCGCGCTCGACGCGGGCGCGCTGCCGAGCGTGCTGCCCGGGCGGTCGCCGGTCGTCGCCGACGCCGCCCGCCGCGGGGCGCTGGCGTCGTCCTGGGGCCTCGCGGGCGCCGACGAGCTGCCCGACGCCCCGGGTCGGGACCTGTCGGCGATCCTGCGGGCGGCGGCCGACGGCGAGCTCGCCGGTCTCGTCGTGGGCGGTCTCCAGCTCACCGACCTGCCCGACCCGGCCCTGGCGCGCCGGGCCCTCGCGGCCGCCGACGTCGTGGTGTCGCTCGAGCAGCGCCACACCGAGGTCACCGAGCGCGCCGACGTCGTCCTGCCCGTCGCCCCGGTCGTCCACAAGTCGGGCACCTTCCGCAACTGGGAGGGCCGCGACCGCCGTTTCGCGACCACGATCGACCCCTCCGGCGGCGCCTCCGGGCGCGTCGGCGGCGCGGCGGCGATCACCCTCCCCGACTGCCGGGTGCTCGACACCCTCGCCGTCGAGATGGACGTCGACCTCTTCACCCAGACCCCCGACGCCGCCCGCGGCGAGCTCGCCGGCTGCGGCACGGCGCGCCGCCGGCCGGCCGACCCCGGGCGTCCGCGGCGCCCCGCGACGTCCAGCGTCCGCCGGACCGCCGTCGATCACCGCGGCCCGTCGACCGACGGGACGCGGCGCCGGCGCGACGCCCGGGTGACGGCGAGGTCCTGCTCGCCACGTGGCGCCAGCTGCTCGACGGCGGCACCCTGCTGGCCGACGAGCCCGACCTCGCCGGCACCGCCCGCCCGCCCCCGTGCTGCGGGTCGCCCCCGACACCGCCGGGCGGCTCGGCCTCGTCGAGGGCCGCCTCGCGACGGTCGCGGGTCCACGCGGCGAGCTGCACCTGCCCGTCGAGCTGGCCGACCTGCCCGACGGACGTGGTCTGGGGCCCTCGCACACCCGAGTCGCCCGGCGGCGGCGTCACCCACGCTCGCCGCCCTCGGGCTGGCCCACGGTCGCCCGGTGTCCGTCACCTCCTCGAGGAGCGCCTCGTGAGCTCGATCCTCGCCGGAGCGGCGGCCGCCGCGCCCGTCCCCCGCCCGCCGGGCTACACGCAGTCGATCCTGGCCGACGACCCGCTCTGGCTGGTGCTGCTCAAGGTCGTCGTGCTGTTCGGCGGCCTGATGCTGATGACGCTGTTCATGATCAACTGGGAGCGCAAGGTCGTCGGCCGGATGCAGCACCGGCCCGGCCCGAACCGCAACGGCCCGTTCGGCTGCTGCAATCGCTGGCCGACGGCGTCAAGCTGGCGCTGAAGGAGGACATCGTCCCGACGGCGGCCGACAAGGCCGTCTACGTGGTGGCGCCCATCATCGCGACGATCCCCGCCTTCATGGCCTGGGCGGTCATCCCGCTCGGCCCCGAGGTGTCGATCTTCGGGCACCGGACGGCGCTGCAGGTGGCCGACCTGCCCGTCGGCATCCTCGTCGTGCTGGCCTGCTCGTCGATCGGCGTCTACGGCATCGTGCTGAGCGGCTGGGCGTCCGGCTCGCCGTACCCGCTGCTCGGCTCGCTGCGCAGCGCCGCCCAGGTGATCTCCTACGAGCTCGCGCTCGGCCTCTCGATCATCGGTGTCGTGCTCTACGCGGGCTCGCTCTCGACCGCCGACATCGTCGCCGCGCAGGAACCGGTCTGGTACGCGGTGCTGCTGCCGGTCAGCTTCGTGATCTTCGCGATCTCCATGGTCGGCGAGACGAACCGGGCGCCGTTCGACCTGCCGGAGGCGGAGTCCGAGCTCGTCGGCGGGTTCCACACCGAGTACACGTCGCTGAAGTTCGCCCTCTTCTTCCTGTCCGAGTACGTCAACATGGTGACGCTCTCGGCCGTGGCCACGACGCTGTTCCTCGGTGGCTGGCGGGCCCCGTGGCCGCTGTCGCTGTGGCCGGCGGCGAACGACGGCTGGCTGCCGATCGTGTGGTTCCTCGGCACGATGCTGGTCTTCCTGTTCGTCTACGTCTGGCTGCGGGGCACGCTGCCGCGCCAGCGCTACGACCAGTTCATGCGGCTCGGGTGGAAGCTCCTGATCCCGCTGAGCCTGGTCTGGGTCATCGCGGTGTGCGCGATGCGCGTGCTGCGCAACACCTACTCGACGACGACCTACTCTGTCGTCGGCGGTGATCGCGCTGGTGATCCTGGTCGGGGCGGCGCTGCTGATCCCCGACCGGGCCCCCGAGGGCCAGGACGACGAGGACGCCGAGCCGAGGACGGTGTCGGACTACCCCGTGCCCCCGCTCGACCTCGCCGTCCCCCGCCGCCCCCGCGGCGCGCGCCGGCCGCGGGTCGAGCGCTCGCGCGGCGCGGCGGCGCGAGGACACGACGGCGACGGCGAGCGCACCGAGGTGGCCGCCGGACGAGCGGTGAGGGAGAACGCTGATGGGCATGTTCGACGGTCTCGCCGGGTTCGGCGTCACGTTCTCGACGATGTTCCGCAAGGTCGTCACCGAGGACTACCCGCGCGTCAAGAAGATCACGGCGCCGCGCTACCACGGTCGTCACCAGCTCAACCGCCACCCCGACGGGCTCGAGAAGTGCGTCGGCTGCGAGCTGTGCGCGTGGGCGTGCCCGGCCGACGCGATCTACGTCGAGGGCGGCGACAACACCGACGGCGAGCGGTTCTCACCGGGCGAGCGCTACGGCGCGATCTACCAGATCAACTACCTGCGCTGCATCCTGTGCGGGCTGTGCATCGAGGCGTGCCCGACCCGTGCGCTCACGATGACCAACGAGTACGAGCTGGCCGACGACAACCGCGCCGACCTGATCTACGAGAAGCAGGACCTCCTCGCGCCGCTGCTGCCGGGCATGGAGCAGCCGCCGCACGAGATGCTGCTGGGCGAGGACGAGACGGACTACTACGTGCAGGGCCCCGAGATGGCCCGCCGCCGCGACGTCCGCGACCAGGTCGGCGGCGAGATCGAGCTGACCCCCGACGCCACCGTCCCGACCGGCCCGGGCGAGCCCGGCGCCTCCGGCGACACCGCGCGCGCCCGGCCGGCGGCCTCCGCCGGGGCCGGTCCGGGCGCGGGGACGGGGGACGCGCGATGAGCGCGGTCGTCGCCTCGCTCCCGGAGGCCGGCGCCGTCCTCGCCGCCGCCGGAAACGCCGTCGGCGGCGGCGAGATGAGCACCGGCGAGGCCGTCGCGTTCTGGATCCTCGGACCGGTGGCGCTCGCGGGCGGACTCGGCATGATCTTCGCGCGCAGCGCGGTGCACTCGGCGCTCTGGCTGGTGCTGACCATGCTCTCGCTCGGCGTGCTCTACATGATCCAGCAGGCGCCGTTCCTCGGGTTCACGCAGATCATCGTCTACACCGGCGCGATCATGATGCTGTTCGTGTTCGTGCTGATGATGGTCGGGCGCGACGCGTCCGACTCGGTGGTCGAGGTGCTGCGCGGGCAGCGCCTGGCCGCGACCCTGCTCGGGCTCGGCCTCGCCGGGCTCACGGTCACCGCCGTCGCGGGGTCGCTCGCGAACATCGGCCCGGTCGGGCTCGGCCCGTCCTACGGGCCCGAGGCCCGCGGCAACGTCGCGGCACTGGGCACCAGCATCTTCACCGAGTACCTGCTGCCGTTCGAGCTGACCTCCGCGCTGATCATCACGGGTGCGGTCGGCGCGATGGTCTACACCTACGCGGGCCGCGCCAAGAAGGACCGGCCCAGCCAGAAGCAGCGGGTCACCGAGCGCCTGCGCAGGGACCGAGTCCGGCTGGGGCTCCCGCTCGGCCCGGGCGTCTTCGCGACGGCGGACTCGGTCGCCACCCCGGCGCTGCTGCCGGACGGCTCCGTGGCGCCCGAGTCGCTCTCGGAGATCATCGAGGCGACGCGGCGCGAGCGCCTCGACGCCGACCTCGCCGACGTGCGCGGCGACGGCGCTCCGCTCGACGCCCGCGCGCTGACCGGCGGCGCGCGACGACGACGCGCCGCCCGCCGCAGCGAGCGGCGTCGACGGCGTCCCGGACGGGGACGCGCGATGACCCGACGGTCTACCTGCTGCTCTCCGCGCTGCTGTTCTCGATCGGCGCGGTCGGGGTGCTCGTGCGGCGCAACGCCATCGTGGTGTTCATGTGCGTCGAGCTGATGCTCAACGCGTGCAACCTCGCCCTGGTCGCCTTCGCCGTCCAGCACGGCAACCTCGACGGGCAGATCGCGGCGTTCCTCGTCATGGTCGTGGCCGCCGCCGAGGTCGTCGTCGGGCTGGCGATCATCGTGTCCATCTTCCGCGCACGGCGCTCGGCCTCGGTCGACGACGCCAGCCTGCTCAAGTACTGAGGGGACCCTCCAGGTGATCATCGTCCTGCTGGCGGCGGCGCCGCTCCCCGGTGGATGCCGGCCACCGGCGCCGCGTCCGTGGCGTGGCTGCTCGTCGCGCTGCCCGCGCTCGGCGCGCTCGTCCTGTTCGTCGGCGGGAGGCGTACCGACCGCTGGGGCCACCTGCTCGGCGTCGCGACCGTCGTCGCCTCGTTCGTCGTGGCCGTCGTGCTGTTCGTCGAGGCGCTGGGGCTCGCGCCCGAAGCGCGGGTGCGCAACCTGCCGCTCTACGACTGGATCGACATCGGCTCGCTGAACGTCGAGCTCGGGCTGCGGCTGGACCCGCTGTCGCTGACGTTCGCGCTGCTCATCACCGGCGTCGGCTCGCTGATCCACATCTACTCGGTCGGCTACATGGAGCACGACCCGGCGCGGCGCAAGTTCTTCGCCCAGCTCAACCTGTTCGTCGCCTCGATGCTCGTGCTGGTGCTCGGCAACGGGTTCGTGACGCTCTACCTCGGCTGGGAGGGCGTCGGCCTCGCGTCGTACCTGCTCATCGGCTTCTACACCGCGCGGCCGCTGGCGGCAGCGCGGCCAAGAAGGCGTTCCTGATGAACCGGGTCGGCGACGTCGGCCTGGCGCTCGCGATCTTCCTGCTCTGGCTGGAGCTGGGCACCACGCAGTACACCGAGGTGTTCGCCCGCGCCGGGGAGATCTCCCCGGCGCGCTGCTCGCGATCTGCCTGCTCCTGCTGCTGGGCGCGTGCGGCAAGTCGGCCCAGGTGCCCCTGCAGAGCTGGCTCCTGGACGCCATGGAGGGCCCGACGCCGGTGTCGGCGCTCATCCACGCCGCCACCATGGTCACCGCGGGCGTCTACCTCGTGGCGCGCTCGCACCCGCTCTACGACCTCTCGCCCACCGGGCAGCTCGTCGTCACGATCGTCGGCGCGATCACGCTGCTCATCGGCGCGATCGTCGGCTGCGCCTACGACGACATCAAGAAGGTGCTGGCCTACTCCACGGTGAGCCAGATCGGCTACATGATGCTCGCCGTCGGGCTCGGGCCGATCGGGTACGCGCTGGGCATCTTCCACCTGCTCACGCACGGCTTCTTCAAGGCCAACATGTTCCTCGGGGCCGGCTCGGTGATGCACGGCATGGACGACGAGGTCGACATGCGCCGCTTCGGCGGGCTCTACAAGCACATGCCGATCACGTTCGCCACGTTCACCCTCGGCTACCTCGCGCTGATCGGCTTCCCGTTCCTGTCGGGCTTCTACTCGAAGGACCTCCTCATCGAGGCCGCCCTCGGCGGGCCGCCGGTGCGCGGCTGGCTGCTCGGCGGCGCCGCGCTGCTGGCGGCGGGGCTCACGGCCTTCTACATGACGCGCCTCATGCTCATGACCTTCTTCGGCGCCCGAGCGCTGGCGCGAGCTCTCGCCGCAGGTCGCGCCCTGGGGCGTTCTCCGAGGGTCAGGAGAGCGAGGCCGACCCCAGGCCCCCCCGAGTCGGGCCGGCCACGGTCGGGCCACGGGACGCGTACCACCCGCACGAGTCGCCGGCCTCGATGACGGTGCCGATGATCATCCTGGCGATCGGCTCGGTCGCCACGGGCTTCCTGCTGGTCGGCGGCGAGCGCCTCGCGGGCTGGCTCGAGCCCTCGCTCGGCCCGACGGTCGAGCCCGAGTCGGCGACCATCCCGGTCGGGCTCGTCCCGGTGATCGCGACGGTGCTCATGCTCGCCGGCGTGGCCGTCGCCTACCTGACGGTCGGGCGCAAGCCGGTGCCGGTGCAGCGCCCCGAGCGCGTGTCGCTGCCCGTGCGCGCCGCGCGGGCCGACCTGTACGCCAACGCGATCAACGAGCACCTCATCGCGCGGCCCGGTACCTGGTTCGCCCGCGCGCTGGTCTACCTCGACAACCGCGGGGTCGACGGCCTGGTCAACGGCACCGCCGCCTTCCTCGGCGGGACGTCGGGCCGGCTGCGCCGCACGCAGACCGGGTTCGTGCGCTCCTACGCCCTCACGATGCTCGGAGGAACGATCGTGGTCGTCGCGGCCCTGCTGGCGGTGAGCCTCTGATGAGCGCGCTGCTCGTGGTGCTGGTCGCGCTGCCCCTGCTCGGGGCGGTCGCGGTCGGCCTGCTCGCCCGGACGAACGACCACGTCGCCAAGCTGACCGGCTTCGCGGTCTCGCTGGTCGAGCTGGTGCTCGTCGTCGCCTGGGCGGCCTACTCGACGCCCCCGCGCCCCGCGGTTCCAGTTCGCGTTCTCCGGTCGACTGGATCCCCGCGTTCGGCACCCACCTCGCGATGGGTGTCGACGGCATCGCGCTGACGATGATCGCGCTGCTCGCGGTGCTCACCCCCCTGGTGCTCGGGTTCTCGTGGACCGAGACCTTCCCCGCGGGACGCACGGGCGGCGGGTTCACGGCGCTCGTGCTCGCCACCGAGGCCGTGGTGGTCGGTGTCTTCGCCGCCACCGACGTCTTCCTGTTCTACGTGCTCTTCGAGGCGATGCTCATCCCGATGTACTTCCTCATCGGGCGCTTCGGCGGGCCGCGTCGCCAGTACGCCGCGGTGAAGTTCTTCCTCTACTCGTTCCTCGGCGGCCTCATCATGCTGGCCTCGGTGATCGGGCTGTTCGTCGCGAGCGAGGCGCGCCTCGGCCAGGGCACGTTCGACTGGCAGGAGCTCCAGGCGATGGCGGCGTCGCTCCCGCTGTCGACCCAGATCTGGCTGTGGCTCGGCTTCTTCGCCGCGTTCGCGGTCAAGGCGCCGCTCGTGCCGCTGCACACCTGGCTGCCCGACGCCGGTGCCGAGGCGCCGATCGCGGTCGGCGTGCTGCTGCTCGGCGTGCTCGACAAGGTCGGCGTGTTCGGGTTCCTGCGCTACTCGCTGCCGCTGTTCCCGGTGGCGTCGCAGAGCTCGCGCCGCTGGTGCTCGTGCTCGCCGTCGTCGGCGTGCTCTACGGCGCGCTGCTGGCGATCGTGCAGACCGACATGAAGCGCTTCGTCGCCTACACGTCGGTGGCGCACTTCGGGTTCATCGCGCTGGGGATCTTCGCGTTCTCCAGCCAGGCGTTCGCCGGGTCGACGCTGTACATGGTCAACCACGGCATCTCGACCGGCATGCTGTTCTTCGCCGTCGGCCTGCTCGTGCGCCGCGGCGGCTCGGCGTCGATGGCCGACTACGGCGGCGTCGGCCGTGTCGCGCCGCTGCTGGCCGGGGTGTTCCTCCTCGCGGGCCTGACGACGCTGTCGCTGCCGGGCACGAACTCGTTCGTCTCCGAGTTCCTCGTGCTGCTCGGCTCGTTCCCGAACCGGCCGGTGTTCTCGGTGCTCGCCACCGTCGGCATCGTCTTCGCCGCGCTCTACGTGCTCTGGGTCTACCAGCGCGTCTTCACCGGCCCGGTCCGCGGCTCGGCGGTCGTCCTCGACGGTCCCGGCGCCGCGAGCGCCAGGCCTTCACGGGTCGTCGAGGGCATGGTCGCCGGCGGCCTCGCGCCCGCGGGCCGGAAGGCCGGTTCGGTGACCTCGACGCCCGCGAGATCGGGGTGATGGTGCCGCTGGTCGTGCTGGTCCTCGTGCTCGGCTTCCTGCCGGGCACGGTGCTCGACGTCCTCACGCCCACGGTGTCCGCCACGATGACCGAGGTCGGCGTGCCCGACCCGGTGAGCCCGGGAGGTCTCTCCGAGATGGGAGTGCCGCGATGACCTCGCCCTCCACGGGCGGCCGCCAGGTCCCGCCGCCGGGCGCCGCGGCGATCCCGACTCGTCGACTACGGCGCGATCGCGCCGTGCTGCTCGTGCTCGGCGGCGCGTGCGTCTCGGTGCTGCTCGAGGCGATCCTGCCGTGGCGGCAGCGGCGCACGGTGCAGCTCACGCTGACCCTCGTCGTCATCGCGGCCGCGCTCGTCGCCGTGCTCGTCCGGGCGGCGTCCGGTGCGCCGGCGGTCACGACGCTGGCCGGCTCGCTGTCGGTCGACGTGCCGTCGCTGTTCCTCTGGGGCACGCTGCTCGCCCTCGCCCTGCCCAGCGTGCTGCTGATCGCCGACCGCTCGGTCGAGGCGGCGGGGCCTTCCTCGCCGACCCCGAGGCGCAGGCCGCGGTCGAGGCCGCGGCGTCTTCGGCTGGCGCGAGCGCGCGTCGCGACCGCCGGCCCGACCGGTCGGGGGTGCGCACCGCCGGCCGGCGCGGGCTCCACGCCCGGCTCCGCGGGCCGCGGCGGCGAGCGAGGCCCGCGGGGTCGCCGAGTCGCACACCGAGATCTACGCGTTCGTGCTCTTCGCGCTGGGCGGCATGCTGGTGTTCTGCGCGGCGAACGACCTGCTGACGATGTTCGTGGCCCTCGAGGTCCTCAGCCTGCCGCTCTACCTGCTCTGCGGGCTCGCGCGGCGCCGGCGCCTGCTCTCGCAGGAGGCGGCGGTCAAGTACTTCCTGCTCGGCGCGTTCGCCTCGGCGTTCTTCCTCTACGGCGTCGCGCTGCTCTACGGCTACGCCGACACCGTCGAGCTCGCGGGGATCGCGCGCGCCGCGGGCGGCTCGCTGCGCCCCGATTCCCTGCTGTTCGCCGGGCTCGCACTCCTCGTGGTGGGCCTGATGTTCAAGGCCGCGGTCGGCCCGTTCCACACCTGGACCCCCGACGTCTACCAGGGCTCCCCGACGCCGGTGACGGCGTTCATGGCCGCCTGCACCAAGGTGGCCGCGTTCGGCGCGATCCTGCGGGTGTTCACCATCGCGTTCGGCGGCACGGTGTGGGAGTGGCGCGGCGTGCTGTGGGCCATCGCGATCATCTCCATGGTGATCGGCGCCGTGCTCGGGCTCACCCAGACCGACGTCAAGCGGATGGTCGCCTACTCCTCGGTGTCGCACGCGGGCTTCCTGCTCATCGGGGCGATGAGCGTCACCCCGGCGGGTCTGTCGGCGACGCTGTTCTACCTGCTGGCCTACGGCTTCACCACGATCGGCATCTTCGCGATCGTCACGTTGGTCCGGGGACCCGACGGCGAGGCGACGCACCTGTCGGCGTGGGCGGGCTCGGCAAGCGTGCGCCGATCGTGGCGGGCAGCATGACCTTCCTGCTGCTCGCCCTGGCCGGCATCCCGCTGACCAGCGGGTTCACCGCCAAGTTCGCGGTGTTCGCCGCGGCGCTCGGCGACGGCATGGCCCCGCTGGTGATCGTCGCGCTGGTCGCGAGCGCCGTCGCCGCGTTCTTCTACCTGCGGCTGATCGTGCTGATGTACTTCTCCGAGCCCGCCCCGACGGCCCCACGGTCAGCGTGCCGGCCGTTCACCACGATCGCGGCGATCACGCTCGCGGTGGTGGTGACGCTGCTGCTCGGCATCGTGCCGACGGCAGCCCTCGAGTGGGCCGGCGCCGGGGCGTTCCTAGGCTGAGGTCGTGACCGCGCAGAACTCCAGGTCCGCCGCGCACCCCGTGCCCGGCTCCCACCACGTGGCCGGGCTGCCGCTCGGCGACGCCCGGCTCGCCGCCGTCGTCGCGGCCGGGCTCGAGCGGGTCGAGGACCTGCTGCGCCGCGAGGTGAACAGCGACTACCGCTTCGTCACCGACACCTCGCTGCACCTCATCGACGCCGGGGGCAAGCGGTTCCGGCCGCTGCTCACCCTGCTCGCCGCCCAGGTGGGGCGGGGGCGCGGACGGGGAGACCGGCGAGGTGAGCGACGACGTCGTCACCGCCGCCGCCTCGGTCGAGCTCGTCCACCTCGCCACGCTCTACCACGACGACGTGATGGACGAGGCGACGATGCGCCGCGGCGCGACCAGCGCCAACGCCCGCTGGGACAACACCGTCGCCATCCTCACCGGCGACTTCCTGTTCGCCCACGCCTCCCGGCTGGTCGCCGACCTCGGCCCGGCCGCGGTGCGGATCATCGCCGAGACGTTCGCCGAGCTCGTGACCGGCCAGATGCGCGAGACGCGCGGACCGGCGGCGGGCGAGGACGTCGTCGACCACTACCTGGCCGTCGTCGCCGAGAAGACCGGCTCGCTCATCGCGACCTCGGGCCGCTTCGGGGCGATGTTCGCCGGGGCGCCCGAGGAGCAGGTGAGCGCGATGAGTCGCTTCGGTGAGCTGATCGGCACGGCGTTCCAGGTGTCCGACGACATCATCGACATCGCGTCGCCCTCGGGCGAGTCGGGCAAGACGCCGGGCACCGACCTCCGTGAGGGCGTGCCGACCCTGCCGGTGCTCTACGCGCTCGCCGGCGACGGGCCCGAGGTGCCGCGCCTGACCGAGCTGCTCGGCACCGGCTTCGGTGCCCGCGACCTCGGGGACGCGGAGGTCGAGGAGGCCCTCGAGCTGCTGCGCGGTTCCGACGGGTTGCGCGAGGCCCGGCGCGCCCTCGACCTCCAGGCCGAGCAGGCGCGCACGGAGCTCGCCACGCTGCCCGCCGGCGTGGCCCGTGACGCGCTCGCCGCGCTGCTCGACTACACCGTCGAGCGCACCGGCTGAGGGGCGCGCCGTCGGGCCCGGAGCGCGTCGACGGTGAACAGCACCAGCGCGCACCACACCAGGGCGAACCCGGCCCAGCGTGAGACCGGCATCGGCTCGCCCTGCGCGACGACGCCGGTGACGAACTGCAGGGTCGGGTTGAGGTACTGCAGCACCCCCAGCGTCGTCAGCGTGAGCCGCTTGGCGCCGACCGCGAACAGGAGCAACGGCAGCGCGGTCGCGGGACCGGTCGCCAGGAGCAGCAGGGTGTGCCCCGGCCCGTACGCGACGACCGTGCCGGTGCCGGCGACCTGCAGGACGACGAGGAACCCGATCGCGAGCGGGCCGAGCACCAGCCCCTCCGCCGTGAGCCCGGGGACCGGGTCGAGCGGCACGGTCTTCTTGATCAGCCCGTACAGCCCGAAGCTGACCGCGAGCACGACGCCCACCCACGGCGGCGTGCCCGCGCCCACCGCGATGACGACGACCGCGACCGTCGCGATGCCGACGGCGACCCACTGCAGCGCCCGCAGCCGCTCGCCGAGCACCAGGACGCCGAGCAGGACGACGAACAGCGGCTGGATGTAGTAGCCCAGCGCGCTGTCGACGACGCGCCCGTGGTTGGCGGCCCAGATGTAGACGCCCCAGTTGACCGCGACGAGCACCGCCGCCGCCGCGATCATCGCCCACGTCCGGCCCGCGAGGCCGCGCAGCGCCGACCAGCGGTGCACGGCCGTCAGCACGACGGCCATCGCCGCCATCGTCCAGGCGATGCGGTGCGCGAGGATCTCCACGGCGTCCGCCGGGTCCATGAGCTGCCAGAAGACGGGCAGCAGCCCCCAGGCCGTGTAGGCGCCGAGCGCGGCGGCGTAGCCGCGTGCCGCCCGGGAGCCGCTCGCAGGCCCCGCGGGGAGCACGGGGGCCGTCACGGGCCCGGGCGAGCCGGTCACCGGTCGAGCCCACCACGCCCGACCCCACCACGCGAGGGGGACGGCGACGCCCTGTCCGGCGACGGTCTAAGTTGAGGCATCAACTGACGGAGGAGGTGACCCGATGCGGATCGGGATGCTGGTGCTGCGGTTGGTGGTCGGCCTGCTGTTCGTCGGCCACGGGATGCAGAAGCTGGCCGGGTGGTTCGGCGGCGGCGGCGTCGAGGGCACCGCCGCGGGCTTCGAGGGCATGGGGCTGCGGCCCGGGCGCGACAACGCAGTCGCCGCCGGCGTGTCCGAGGCGGGCGGCGGGGCGCTGCTCGCCGCGGGCCTCGCGACGCCGCTGGCGACGACGATGATCGCCGGGACGATGGGCTCGGCCGTCTACCACGTCCACGGGTCGAACGGGCCCGTGGGTGACCCAGGGCGGGTGGGAGTACAACGTGGTGCTCGTCGCGGCGGTGTTCGCCGTGGCGGCCGCGGGCCCCGGTGAGCTGTCGCTGGACCACGCCCTCGGCGTGGAGCGCTCGGGCCCGGCGGTCGCCCTCGCCGCGCTCGTGGCGGCGGGCCTCGGGACGGCGGGCGTGGCCGCACGGGCGAAGGGCAGGCGGCCTGATCGCGCTGCGGTGTCCGATCCGGTCCCGCCCGTTCGTCGAGGGGATGACCCGACGTCCCCGACCGGGAGGATCGCCCCGTGGCCCGCTACGTGTTCCTGCTCTTCGACCCGAGGACTGGTTCGACGCCGACGAGCAGACGCAGGCCGAGCTGTTCGGCCTGCACGATGAGTTCACCGCCGCCGTCGCCGAGGCGGGGGCGAGCATCGTCGGCGGCGAGGGGCTCGAGCGGACGACGACCGCGACGACCGTGCACCGCGACGCCGGCGAGCCGCTGCTGACCGACGGCCCCTTCGTCGACATCAAGGAGGCCCTCGGCGGCTTCTACGTCGTCGACGCGCCCGACCTCGACGTCGCCCTCGGGCTCGCCCGGGTCTGCCCGGCCGCGCACGTCGAGGTGCGCCCGGTGCTGGCGATGCCCGAGGACGAGCCGGCATGACCGCGGCCACGGGCCCGGCGGCTCCGGTCGCCCAGGCGTTCCGCGCCGCCTGGCCCGTGGTCGTCGGCTCCACCGCACGGCTGACGCGCGACCTCGACCTCGCCGAGGACTGCGCCCAGGAGGCGCTCGAGCGGGCCCTGTCGACCTGGGGCGACTCCGCCGCCCGCGAACCCGGCGGCGTGGCTGACCACGACGGCACACCGCATCGCCGTCGACCGGCTGCGCCGCGAGGCGACGCTGCGCCGCACGCTGCCGCTGCTCGTCGAGCCTCCCGGGGACGGCCCGGACGAGGTGGGGGAGGCGACCGACCTGCTCGGGCTGGTGTTCACCTGCTGCCACCCCGCGCTGGAGCGCGCCTCGCAGGTCGCCCTCACGCTGCGCCTGGTCTGCGGGCTCGACGGGGGCGCGATCGCCGCGGTCCTGCTCACGGGCGAGGCCGGGGTGGCGCGGCGCATCACGCGCGCCAAGCGCAAGATCGCCGCCGCCGGGATCCCCTTCCGCGTCCCGCCCAGCCACGAGCGCAGGGAGCGGCTCGACGCGGTCCTCACCGTGGTGCACCTCGTGCACACCGCGGGGCACGCCGACGTCGACGCACCGGCCGCCCGCGGGACCGTCGACGACGGCCCGCGGGCCCGCGCCGTCGAGCTGGCCCGGCTGCTGGTCCGCCTGCTGCCCGACGAGCCGGAGGCCCAGGGGATGCTCGGGCTCGTCCTGCTCACCGACGCCCGCGGGGCCGCGCGTGTCGACCCGGCCGGCGACCTCGTGCTGCTCGGCGACCAGGACCGCGCGGGCTGGGACCGGCGCCTGGTCCGCGAGGGCCTCGCGCGGACCACCGCGGCGCTGCGCGCGGCCGGCCGCCGGGCGTTCGCGCTCCAGGCGGCCGTCGCGGGCTCCACGCGGTCGCGCCCGGCGTCGAGGAGACCGACTGGGCGCAGGTCGTCACGACATACGACGCCCTCCTCGCGGTCTGGCCATCGCCGGTGGACGCCCTCAACCGCGCCGTCTCCCGCACCCGCCACCCCGGCGCCGACCTCCACTCCTGCCTGCGCGAGATCGACGCCGTCGCCCCGGCCCTGCCCGGCTACCCCTACCTGCCCGTCGCCCGCGCCCACGTGCTCGAGCGCCTCGGTCGCGTCGAGGCGGAGCGGCCGGCGATCGTCCGAGCGGGCTGGCCCTGACGACCGACGGCCGCAGGGCGTCGCCGCGGCGCTGGCCCTGACGACCAACGCCGCGGAACGCCGCGCGCTGTCCGCTGGTCCGACGGTGCGCTAGCGGACCTCGGGCTCGGGCTGGGGGAGGACCGCCCAGGTGTCCTTCCCGCGCAAAAGGGTCTGGAGGTCGTCGCCGCGCTCGGCCGCCTCGGCCTTGGCGGCGTCGACCTGCGCGCGGGCCCCGTCGTCGTAGGTCGGGCGGGCGACCTGGCGGAAGATCCCGGTGACGGTGTGCGTGAGGTCCTGGTCGGACAGGCGCGACAGCGCGAACGCCTGCGTCGGGTCCTGCTCGCCCGCGCGGTGCACGACGAGCGCGTCCTCCCCGACCTCGTCCACCCGGGCGACCTCGAGCCCGCCCGACGCCGAGCGCACGACGCCGTACTCGCCCTCGTTGCCGAAGCGCACCGGCTCCCCGTCGACGAGCGGGACGAGGCGCTGGGCGACCTCGTCGCCCTTGCGCAGGACGTCGAAGGAGCCGTCGTTGAAGATCGGGCAGTCCTGGAAGATCTCGACCAGCGACGCCCCGCGGTGCGCGGCGGCCTCGCGCAGCACCTCGGTGAGGCCCTTGCGGTCGGAGTCGAGCGCGCGGCCCACGAACGTCGCCTCGGCGCCGAGCGCCAGCGACACCGGGTTGAACGGGGCGTCGACCGAGCCCATCGGGGTCGACTTGGTGACCTTGCCGACCTCGGAGGTCGGGGAGTACTGCCCCTTGGTCAGCCCGTAGATCCGGTTGTTGAACAGCAGGATCGTGATGTTCATGTTGCGGCGCAGCGCGTGGATCAGGTGGTTGCCGCCGATCGACAGCGCGTCGCCGTCGCCGGTGACGACCCACACCGAGAGGTCGGGGCGCGTGACGGTCAGGCCCGTCGCGATCGTCGGCGCGCGCCCGTGGATCGAGTGCATCCCGTAGGTGTCGAGGTAGTACGGGAAGCGGCTCGAGCAGCCGATGCCGGAGACGAACACGATGTTCTCGCGCTTGAGCCCGAGCTCGGGGAGGAACGAGCGCACCGGCCGAGCACGGCGTAGTCACCGCAGCCCGGGCACCACCGCACCTCCTGGTCGGAGGTGTAGTCCTTGGCCTTCTGCTTCTCGTCGGTGGTGGGGACGAGGTCAGGCCACCGATCCGGGTGGCGGCTGCGGCAGATCGGTCGCGGTCATGCGGGCAGGTCTCCCTTCACGGCGTCGGTGAGGACGCCGGCGAGCTCCTCGGCGCCGAACGGCAGTCCGGCGACCTTGGTGTACGAGTGGGCGTCGACCAGGAAGCGCGAGCGCAGCAGCATCGCGAGCTGGCCGAGGTTCATCTCGGGGACGATCACGCGGCGGTAGCGGCGCAGCACCTCGCCGAGGTTGGCCGGCAGCGGGTTGAGGTGGCGCAGGTGCACGTGCGCCACCGAGAGGCCCGCCCCGCGCACCCGCCGGCACGCCGCCCCGATCGGGCCGTAGGTCGAGCCCCAGCCGACGACGAGCACCTCGGCGTCGCCCGACGGGTCGTCGACGGCGACGTCGGGGACGTCGATGCCGTCGATCTTGGCCTGGCGCAGCCGCACCATGCGGTCGTGGTTGTCGGGGTCGTAGGAGATCGTCCCGCGCCCGTCGGCCTTCTCCAGCCCGCCGATGCGGTGCTCGAGACCCGGCGTGCCGGGGATCGCCCACGGCCGCGCGAGGGTGTCGTCGTCGCGCAGGTAGGGCCAGAATTCACCGGAGCCGTCGGGGGCGTTGGGCTCGGTCGCGAACTCCACGGACAGGTCCGGCAGCGTCTCGCCGTCGGGGACGTTCCACGGCTCGGAGCCGTTGGCGATCGCGCCGTCGGAGAGCAGGAACACCGGCGTGCGGTACTTCAGGGCGATCCGCACGGCCTCGATCGCGGTGGCGAAGCACTCCGACGGCGACGCCGGGGCGATGATCGGCACGGGCGCCTCGCCGTTGCGCCCGAACATCGCCTGCAGCAGGTCGGCCTGCTCGGTCTTGGTCGGCAGGCCCGTCGAGGGGCCGCCGCGCTGCACGTCGAGGATCAGCAGCGGCAGCTCGAGGGCCACCGCGAGCCCGATCGTCTCCGACTTCAGCGCCACGCCCGGGCCGGACGTCGAGGTGACCCCGAGCGCCCCGCCGAACGAGGCGCCGAGCGCCGCGCCGATGCCGGCGATCTCGTCCTCGGCCTGGAACGTGGTGACCCCGAAGCCCTTGTGCTTCGACAGCTCGTGCAGCACGTCGGAGGCGGGGGTGATCGGGTAGGTCCCGAGGAACACCGGCAGCTTCGCCTGCTGCCCGGCCGCGACCACGCCGTAGGCCAGCGCGAGGTTGCCGGTGATCTGCCGGTAGGTGCCCTCGGGCAGCGCGGCGGGCGCGACCTCGTAGGTCACCGCGAACGACTCGGTGGTCTCGCCGTAGTTCCAGCCGGTGCGGAACGCGAGGATGTTGGCCTCGGCGAGCTCCGGCTTGTTCTTGAACTTCTGGCGCAGGAACGCCTCGGTGTCGGCCGTGCCGCGGTTGTACATGAACGACAGCAGCCCGAGCGCGAACATGTTCTTCGAGCGCTCGGCGTCCTTCTTGCTCATCCCCGTGGGTTCGAGCGCGCCCCGCGTCAGCGTCGCCATCGCGACGCGGTGCACCGTGTACGGGTCCAGCGAGTCGTCCTCGAGCGGGTTCGCCTCGTAGCCGACCTTGGCCAGGTTCCGCTTGGTGAACTCGTCGGTGTTGACGATGAGCACGCCGCCGTGGGGCAGGTCGGCGAGGTTGGCCTTCAGCGCCGCCGGGTTCATCGCCACCAGCACGTCGGGGCGGTCGCCCGGGGTGAGGATGTCGTAGTCCGCGAAGTGCAGCTGGAAGCTCGAGACGCCCGGCAGGGTGCCCTGCGGTGCGCGGATCTCGGCCGGGAAGTTGGGCAGCGTCGCGAGGTCGTTGCCGAACGCCGCGGCCTCGGAGGTGAAGCGGTCCCCGGTGAGCTGCATGCCGTCGCCGGAGTCGCCGGCGAAGCGGATGACGACGCGGTGGGTCTGACGGACCTCCCGACCCCCACCGTCCCCACCCGTGGTCCGGACGTCGCTGTCGGTGCTCATCGAGCGATCCGCGTCCCTTCGGCTGCTCCTCGTCGCCGCCGCGCGGGGCGTGCACGCGCGGTCGACGCTGGACACTTCAGGCTAACCGCGCACGTCCGGGCGCCGCCGGGGGCATGTCGCCGGACTCACGCCCGCCTGACGCTGGACCGTGACAGTCGGGTGCCGGTCCGGTCGCGTCAGCGCTCACGTCGCCTGCGTCGCCGCGTCGCCGCCCGACCCGCTCGAGCCCCGCCCGGAACCCCTCGGAGTTCAGCGAGGCGAGCTGGGGGGTCAGCTCGACGGCGACCGCGTCGGCGTGCCGGTCGAGTGCGGCGGTCGCGCGAAGGCTGCGCTTGGTCGCCACCACCAGCTCGCGCGGCGCGCCCGCGGCGACCGCGGCCATGCGACGACGGCCGGGCGACCGCCGCCGAGCGCCGTCGCGCCCGTCGCCCGTCGCGGTGCGCAGCGCGAGCCCGGACCTCCACCGGCGCGGGCCGCGTCGAGCGACTCGCCGCCCAGCAGCATCGCCGTCGTCACCTGGGGTCCGACGAGCCGCTGCGCCATCCACGTCATGCCGCCGCCCGGGTGCGCCCCGAGGCGCAGGAACCCGGGGTCGAACCGGGCGGTCTCGCCCGCGATCCGCACGTCGGCGGCGAGCGCGAGGTTGAGCCCGGCGCCGACGGCGGCGCCGTCGACCGCGGCGAACGTCGGCAGCGGGCAGTCGGCGAGCGCGAGGAAGCCCGCGTAGATGCGCTGCAGCGCGTCGGCGCCGCTCGCACCCGCCGCGGCGAGCTCGTCGAGGTCGCCGCCCGCGCAGAACGCCGGCTTCGGGTCGTCGTCCCCGGTGACGACGACGGCGTGCACGCCCTCGTCGTCGGCGACCTCGGAGAGGACGGCGACCAGCCGGTCGGAGAGCGCCGTGGTCATGGCGTTGCGCCGGGCCGGGTCGGACACCGTGAGCAGCGCGACGGTCCCGCCCCGTCGTCCCCGGTGGCGTCGGTGATGCGCTCCACGCGGACGTCGGGGTGCTCATGGCGACAGGATGCCCGCCCCGCGCACCGGGCGCGTGAGCAGCGTCGCCGCCGGGGCCGCGCCGCTACCCTGGGTAGCGTGCCGGCCGTGTCCCCGTCGCTCCTCCCGCCCCCCGACGCCCCTGCGCCCGGTCTGCTGCCGGGCGCGTCCGGCCCGGGCGAGCGCACCCGCGAGCACGCGGCCTCCTGCCGCGGCTGCGGCGACGTGGAGGGGAGCCTGCGGATCGCGTCCCGGGTCGAGGACGACGGGCGTCACCGTGCGCAGCCGCTTCGAGGTCCTGGGGGAGCATCAGGGCGCGCCCGGCATCCTCCACGGCGGGCGGCTCATGGCCGCGTTCGACGAGTCGATGGGCTCCGCCCACACCCTGCACGTCGAGATGGCCGTGACCGCCCGGCTCGAGACCGACTTCAGCGCGCCCGTTCCGGTGGGACACACGCTGTGGGTGCGCAGCCGGGTCGACGCCCTCGTCGGCCGCAAGATCTTCGTGGGCGCCACCGCGCATCTCGACGACCCCGACGGCCCCGTCGCGGGCACCGCGCGCGCCCTGTTCCTGGTGGTGCCGCTCGAGCACTTCCTGCGCCACGGGCGCGAGGAGGACCTCGTCGCCGCGGGCGCGTTCTTCGACTCCGCCCGTGCCGCAGGTTCCGGCTCCGGCGGGCGCGCGGGCGCCCAGCGGGATCCCTCGGTCGGGTGACCGTGCTCACCGGCCGATAACGACGCCGTCACACATCCCGACAGACGGGCCGTGGGAGCCGCGCTCCCGGGACCGCGCGGGCGGGCAGGCCCGTCGCCCCGGTCCGGGCCCGGCGTACGCACCGGCCGCCGCGATCAGGGCATCCCGCCGTCGACGGCCGGTCACCGCCAGGTCGCTGACGGCGTAGAGGACCGTGTCGGCGACGTCGTCGACGGTCGCCCCCCGACGGATCGGCGTGCGTTCGGCGACCGCGTCGGCGATCGCCTGCTGCCCCTCACCGGTCGATAACGACGCGCGTCGAGCCCTCGGCGGCGGCCCGTCCGGTCCCGGAGGCACCGACGACAGACCGGGCGTGGAGCACGGCCCGTGCTGGAGCGCGCCCGCTGTGCGACCGAGCACCGCGTCGACGTCGCGGCGTGGGGGCGGGCAGGCGATCTCGTCGGTGTCGCCGATGCCCCGACGTCGGTGTCCGCGACGACCATCGCGTCGACGTCGGTCGCGTCGGTCGCGACCGCCGACGGCCGTCGCGGCAGCCCGATCGTCGCCGGACGCTGCTGGTCGCCACCTCGCGACGGGAGCCGGTGCGCGATCGCCGCCCCCATGCTGCGGCTCGCGTCACGGCGGGCGCGTCGGCCAGGCGACGGGTGTCGGTCACCCGACGACGCTGCCCATCCGGTGGGCGCCGGCGCCGCCCGACCGGGAACCGGTCTCGCATGAGCAGCGTCACCGAGACCCTCCGCGCGGCCTGGACCGACGGGCGCACCCTGCGCAACGCGTGGCTCACGATCGCCGACGCGCACCTCGCCGAGGTGGTCGCCGCCCGCGGCGTGGTCGACGTCGTGACGTTCGACCTGCAGCACGGCCAGTTCGACCGCGCGAGCACCGCCGCGGCCGTCCGCGCCGTCGCCGCCCACGACGTCCCGGCGCTGGTGCGCCTGCCCGCGGTCGACGAGGCCCTCACCGGCTACGTGCTCGACCTCGGCGTCTCCGGCGTCATCGCCCCGATGGTCTCCGACGCCGGCACCGCCGCCGACCTCGTCGCCGCCTGCCGCCTGCCCCCGCGGGGGCGGCGCTCGTTCGGGCCGGTGCGGACCGCCCTGGCCCCGGGCGCCGACCCGGTCGCGGCGGCCGACGCCGTGCTCGTGCTCGTGATGATCGAGACGGCCCCCGCCCTCGACCGCGCCGACGAGATCGCCGCCGTACCGGGCCTCGACGGCCTCTTCGTCGGCCCGGGCGACCTCGGGCTCGCCCTCGGCCTCGGCGCCGCCCAGGACCGCGAGGAGCCGGAGATCCACGACGCGTTCGCCCGGGTGCTGGCGGCCTGCTCGGCGTCCGGTGGTCGCGCCGGCGTGCACGCGACGACCGCCGCCTACGCTGAGGCGCGGGCCGCCGACGGGTTCGCGCTCGTCACCGTGTGGGCCGACGGGCCCGCCGTCGTCGCCTCCCTCGAGGCGACGCGCGCGGCGCGGCCCTGACGGTCAGAGGCCGGCGGCCGGGTCGAGGATGGGCGTGCCGTCCATCGAGCCGCCGACGCAGGAGCCGATGTCGATCTGGTCGTCGATCCCGCGGTCCTCCTGGAACTTGTCGATGCCCTCGGGCTCGACGACCGCGCCGCCGGCGGCCTTGCACTCCGCGGCCGACCCCGGTCCGATCGGCGCCGCCGTCGCCGGCATCGCCATGCCCACGGCCGCGCCCAGCGCCATGCCGCTCACTGCCACGACCCGTCCCAGTCCCACCGTGTGGCCTCCTCGTCGTCACCCACCTGCCGATCCATCAACGTCGACCGAGTGGGTGGTGACGCCCGGGGAACCGTCGATGTCGTCCGACTGCGCCGCCTCGGCCCCCCGCTCCGGCTGAACGCCCACCGACTGCGGCGGCGTGGTCGTCACCACCACCACGAGGAGACCACCGATGTCCGAACGGGATGCTGGAGCCCGGGGTTCAGCCGCGGCCGAGGCGCGTCAGTCGCCGTCGGGAGGTGGACGGTCGGGCGACCGTTCTTCGCCGTCGGTCGCCGGTGCCTTCGATCGGGCGGACCGCGTCCGGCGCCGTGACCGGCTGCTTGATCGTGCCCGTCACCCAATGCCGGTTCGAACGTCACCCCGGGAACGGATGCGCGCGGTCCCCGTCTTCGCGAATCGTGCCCGGGCCTCGGGCCTTCGGCACCGGCTGACCCGGGTGTAGCCCCGCGCCCGCGGTCGCAAGGTCGAGCGTCGAGGGCGCGTCGTCGTGGGCGAGCGATCGTCCCCGCCCTCTCGCACCCCCGACAGGGCCGGGTCGGTCGGACGCTCGGGCGCGCGTCAGGGCCCCGTCAGCGGTAGTTCGTGAACTGCAGCGCGATGTCGAAGTCGCGCTCCTTGAGCAGGGCGATGACGGCCTGGAGGTCGTCCTTCTTCTTGCCCTGGACGCGGAGCTGGTCGTCCTGGAGCTGCGCCTGGATGCCCTTGGGGCCCTCGTCGCGGATGACCTTGGAGATCTCCTTGCCCTTGTCCTTGCTGATGCCCTGGACCAGGGAGCCGGTGACCTTGTAGGTCTTGCCCGACACGGCCGGCTCGCCGACGTCGAAGGCCTTGAGCGAGATGTCGCGCTTGATGAGCTTCTCCTTGAAGACCTCGACGGCCGCCTTGCAGCGCTCCTCGGTCTCCGCGGCGATGGTGATGGCCTCCTCGCCCGCCCAGCTCACCGAGGCGCCGGTGCCGCGGAAGTCGAAGCGCTGGCTGAGCTCCTTGGCCGCCTGGTTGAGCGCGTTGTCGACCTCCTGGCGGTCGACCTTCGAGACCACGTCGAACGACGGGTTGGCCACTGCGTCCTCCTCGACTCAGGGCGCGTGCGCCGGGGCCCCCGGGTACCCGTCGCGCGGCGCCTGGCTTGTAGTCTGACCGACGTCGCCGACACGTCGACGACGCCCCGGCAGGTTGCCCGAGCGGCCAAAGGGAGCGGACTGTAAATCCGTCGGCATCGCCTTCGAAGGTTCGAATCCTTCACCCGCCACACCCGGAGCCCGTCACCCCGCGCGGGGTGACGGGCTTCTCTGGTGTCGCGCCCCGGAGCGGTGGTTGTCGGTTCAAGAACTTCGCGTAAGCTCTCCCGCGGCCGGTCATGCCCCCAGGACCGGCCGCCCCGGGAGCGTGTCCCCCGCGCTCCCGGGGCACTTCCAGGCCGTCGGCGATCACGCGTGCGGCGCGTGACGCATCCAGAGTCGCACCACGGTGCCGTCCTGCGGGTCGCTGTGGACCTGGACGAGGTCGCAGAGCTGGTGGGCGAGGAAGAGGCCGTACCCGCGCCCGTCCCCCGGCCCGGGCGGGTGGCGCCCCGCCAGCGGGTCCCGGATCCAGCCGCCGTCCTGCACCTGGCACACGACGGCGTCGCCCTCCGCCCACAGCGTGAGGATGCCGGGACCGGCGGTGTGGACGATGGTGTTGACGGCGACCTCGTGCACGGCCACGCAGAGGTCGGTGATCTGGTCGGCGGACAGCCCGTGGCGCTGGCCGTGCGCGGCGACGGCGCGGCGCACCGCACGTGGGCCGTCGGGCGCGCGGTAGACCAGGGTGTCGCCGATCTCCTCGGGCTCGGGGAGCGGCCCCGCGACGCCCGCCGCGATGGCCCGCGGGTCACCGTAGCGCGTGCTCACCCGCAGGCGGCCGTCCTCGTACACCAGCGGGTGGGTGGTGCGGGCGCCCTCGAGGACGTCGGGATCGAGCCGGGTGCGGTCGAACGGGCACAGGACCGAGATGGGGGTGTCGGCGAGGGCGACGTTGAGCAGGGCGTCGTGCTCACGGCAGGCCAGCAGCTCGGCGGGCGAGCGGCCCGGCCAGATCGGCGAGCCGAACGCGCGCACCCGACGTCCGGCCGCCGCGCGCCGGAAGACGCCGAGCTCGGGCAGCACGCGGGCCGGGTTGCGACCGAGCTCCGAGATGTCGACGAACAGCACCTGCTCGGCGTCGCGCCCGAGCGCACTGCGGACCTGCTCGAGCGGGTCCGGCGTGAGGGCGACCGCGACCGCCTCGCCGCCGTCGAGCCCTCGCGCGCGTACGGCAGCGCGACGTCGACGAGCTCGCCGACGCCGTCGTGGAAGAGCGCGGCATGCCACAACGGCGGTGCCTCGCCCTGCGCTGTCGTCACTGGCCACCTCCGGACGGTGATGATGACGACACGGCGTGCACTCTCGCACCCCCGATACGATCAGCGGACTCTTCCGATCGGCGGACGGACCTACCCGCATGGGGGGACGCCGCGGTGACGTCGTCTCCGGCTATCCATGCCACGCTGCGCTGCGTGAGCTCCATTGTGCTCGTTCTCGGCGGCCGGAGCGAGATCGGCGTCACGCTGGCCGCCCGGCTGGCCTCCGAGGGCCGCGCCGACGTCGTCGTCCTCGCCGCGCGGCGAGCCGGTGAGCTCGCCGACGAGACGGCGCGGGTGGGCGCGGCGGGGGCGCGGACCGTCGACACGGCGGAGTTCGACGCCGACGACCTCGACGCCCATGCGCGCGTCTGGGACGAGGTGGTCGCCCGTCACGGCGTACCGACGACGGTCGTGGTCGCGTTCGGCGTGCTGGGCGACCAGGCGCGGGCCGAGACCGACGCGCGGTTCGCGGCGGCCGTGGTGCACACCGACTACACCGCCCAGGTCGCGGCGCTGACCGGCGTCGCGTCCCGGCTGCGGGAGCAGGGGCGCGGCGAGATCGTCGCGTTCTCCTCGATCGCCGGGGTGCGGGTGCGGCGCGCGAACTACGTCTACGGCTCCGCGAAGGCCGGCCTCGACGGGTTCGCGACGGGGCTCGCGGACGCCCTGCGTGGGTCGGGCGTGCACCTGACGGTGGTGCGGCCCGGGTTCGTCGTCGGGCGGATGACGGCCGGGAGCGGCCTGGACCCCGCGCCGCTGTCGACGACGCCCGAGCAGGTCGCCGACGCCGTCGCCCGCGGCCTCGCGACGGGTCGCGACGTCGTGTGGGTACCGAGGGCGCTCGCGGTGCTCGCCGCGGTGCTGCGCCTGCTGCCGCGCCCGCTCTTCCGTCGCCTGCCGCGCTGAGCGCTTCGCGCTCGTGTGCCCTATCGGCGTGCTCCCCTGACTCGTGCCTATAGCCACGGAAAGTGCACACGAGCCGAAGGCGCTACCGGTGGGTCACGCCCTCGCGAACGCCGGGGCCCGGCGTCTGACCGGTGACGGCGACGCCGGCGAGGGCCTCGTCGGCGGCGGCGATCGTGTCGGCGGACAGCTCGACGCCCGCGGCCGCGGCGTTGGCGTGCACCTGCTCGGGACGGGACGCGCCGACGATCGCCGACGCGACCTCGCTGCGGCGCAGGACCCAGGCGAGCGCGAGCTCGGCCATGGACAGGCCGGCGCCCTCGGCGATCGGGGCGAGCCGCGCGACCGCGTCGAGGGTGTCGTCGGTGAGCTTGCCCTTGATGAAGCCGTTCATCGCGTCGCTCGCGGCGCGCGAGTCCTGCGGCACGTCCTCGCCGCGCCGGTACTTGCCGGTGAGCACGCCCTCGGCCAGCGGCGACCACACCACCTGGGAGATGCCGTGCTGCGCGGTCAGCGGAAGACCTGGTCCTCCGGCGCGCGCCAGAGCATCGAGTACTGCGGCTGCGACGACACGAAGGTCACGTCGTCGGGGCGGCCTCGAGGCCCGCGCGGATCTGCTCCGGGGTCCACTCGCTGAAGCCGATGCAGCGCGCCTTGCCCGAGCGCACGACCTCGGCGAGCGCGTCCATGGTGTCCTCGATCGGCGTCGCGACGTCGAAGCGATGGCACTGGTAGAGGTCGACGTGGTCGGTGCGCAGGCGCTGCAGGCTCGCGTCGATCTGCTCGGCGATGTGCGCCGGGGCGAGGCTGCCCCGCGCGCCGTCGACCATCGGGAAGAAGACCTTGGTGGCCAGGATGTAGTCCTCACGCCGGAAGTCGGCGAGGATCCCGCCCCACGCGGTCTCGGCCGCGCCCCGCCCGTAGACGTTGGCGGTGTCGAAGAAGTTGATGCCGGCGTCGAACGCCGCGCGCGTGCAGGCCGCGGTGGCGTCCGCCTCCACCCCGCCGGAGTAGGTCAGCCAGGAGCCGAGCGAGATCTCCGAGACGTGCAGGTCACTGGAACCGAGCTGTCGGAAGCGCACACCGGTCACTCTACGGACGTCCGGGTGACGACGGTCTCGGCGACGAGCGGGGCTGTTCAGCCGTGCGTGAGCGACATTCGGCGCAACTGAGTGACCGTTCGTCGCGGCGACTCGTGGCAAGTGTGTGAACTCTCGTCTGCGGGGGTTCGGCCACGGCCCGACGGGCTGGCATCATGACGCGAGAGCACGACCGGTGCCCCCGCCGATCGCGGGAGTGGCGCCGCCGAATGACCCGACACCCCGAGGGAATGCGCGTCCGTGAACCTGCTGCTCGCCCCGCTCCGCCCGCTCGCCGACGTCCTCGACCTCACCGCGGAGGCGGTCGCGGCGATCGGGACCGTCTCGGTGACGGCCCTGCACCTCACTCTCGACCGGCGCACCGCCGAGCCGCGCGCCGCAGCTGCGGCTCGTCGACGGTCACCGGCTGTCCTGAGCGGACGGCCGCGTCGTCAGTCGCGGCGCTCGCGCAGCAGCGTGTTGAGGGCGCGCAGCTCGTCGCGGATCTCGATGAGCAGCCCGGGGATCTCGTGGTTGCGCTCCCAATGGGGCGTCACGTCGATCCCGAGCTCGCCGAGCTCGCGTTCGTAGAGCTCCGCGAGCAGGGTCCGGTAGGGCTCCTCGGGCACGGTGCCGTTCTCCCACCGCGAGAGCTGGGTCTTGAGACTCGCCGCACTCGCGACGTCGACCCGTCCGCGGTCGGCGAGCTCGCGCAGGCGGGCCACGGCCGTCGTCTGTGACCACCCGCGGTCACGACGGGCATCGCGCAACGAAACCACGCGCTCACAGTAGTACGGCCCGTCGGGAACCACGGTGCCGTGGTCCGACGCGTCGTCACTCGCCGCCGCGGGTGCGGGTCGCGCGCTTCGGCGCCGGGAGCCTCGACGAGGAGCGGCGTCCGGCACCCGCGCGTCGTGCGGGCGCGGCTCCCCGCCCGGCCGTCTCGCCGGTTCCCCGCCCCGCGGTCCGTCCTCGCCGGCGTCGTCGGGCCGGTCGACCGTCGGCGGTGCCACGGCGTCGGCTCCGACGCGTCCGGCTCCGGCAAGTCCCGGGTCGGCGCGGCCGGCGTCACCCGGGGCAGGGGGCGGCTGGCCTTGCGGCGGCGGGGCCGGGGGTCGTGGTGGTCGAGGGTGGTGGGCGGGTCGTGACGGTCGAGGAACGCCGCGAGCCGGGCCCAGGTCGTCGCCCGCGCCCGCCGCCCCACCAGGACGCCGAGGTGCCCGCCCGGCGAGGTCGTCAGCCGGACGTCGGCGCCGGTCAGTACCCGCCCGCCCGCCCGGACGGCGCGGGGCGAGACGACGAGATCGTCCTCGCCGGCGACGAGCAGGACCGGGCCGGTGAGGGCCCGCAGGTGCACCGTGCGCCGGCCGACGGCGACCCGGCCACCGGCGAGATCGGCCGAGCCGACCATCTGGCGGAACCACGTCCCGACCAGCTGGGCCTGGTCGCCGATGAGGGCCCGCAGGTCGTCCACCGCCTCGAGCTGGGCGAGGAAGTCGCGGTCGTCGAGGTGGGTGAACACCGTGAGGGGGGCGGTCAGCAGCTCGTCGAGCGCGCCGAGCCGAGCGTGCGCAGCAGGACCGGGGAGGGAGCAGGCCGAGCAGGGTCTGCAGCGTGGCGAGGACCGGCCCGCCGGCGGCGACCGCGAGGGGCGGGGAGCGCGAGCGCGGGCACCTCGTCGAGGACGAAGGGCGTCGCGATCGCCGTGGTCGAGGCGAGCGGGAGGTCGGGGTGCGCGGCGCCGGCGAGCACCGAGACAGCCCGCCGATCGACCAGCCGACCAGGTGCACCGGGGCGCCGTCGTGATGGGCGCTGACGACCCGGACGACGTGCGGGAGGATCTCGTCGACCCATCGCTGCAGGTCGGCGGGGCCGGTGGTGACCGGGCCGCCGTGCCCCACGAGGTCCTCGTCGTCGACCTGGTGGACCCAGCGACCCTGCGCGACGAGGTCCTCGACGAGGCTGTGCCCGCGGCGCAGGTCGAACGCCACCCCGCACGCCCCGAGCGGGGACACGAGCAGGACCGGCGCGCCGCGCAGCCGCGCGGTGGGATGGACGGCATAGCGGTAGGTGCTGACCGAGCCGGCGCGCGCGAGACCGTGTGCCCGCCCGATCGCGCGCGCGTCGGGGTCGGCGGGACCGGTGTCGATCGCGGTGCGCGGCATCCGCCGTAGGTCGGCGAGCGGACCGGCGAGCACCCGGTCGCGCATGTTGGTGACCGCGCGCAGCGCGCCCGCCGGAGTGAGGATCACCCGGCCCCGCCTCCCCCGTCGTCGCGTCGTCGCCGTCTCGTGCCCTACGCCTGCGTGACGACCCCGGCCTCGCGCATCTTCTCGACCCGCTCGGGGTCGACGCCCCAGTCGGTGAGCACCGCGACGCTGTCGCGCCCGGGCGCGGGCGGCGCGGTGGGCTCACGGTGGGTGAGCGGCTGAAGCGCGGCGCCGGCGAGGGCTGGTGGACGCCGAAGGCGTCGGTGAAGGTGCCGCGGGCGCGTTGTGCGGGTGCGCCGCGGCCTCCTCCATGCTCGAGCACGGCGCTCACGCAGGCCTCGGTGGGCTCGAGGTCGGCGGCCCACTCGTCGCGCGTGCGGCGTCGCGAAGACCTCGGCGAGCCGGGCCGGTGGCGGGCCAGCGGGTGACGTCCCACTGCTGGCTCGCGATCTCCTCGCCCTCGAGGCCGAGCCCGCGCATCAGCGCGGCGTAGAACTGCGGTTCGAGGGCGCCGACGGCCACGTGACGGCCGTCGGCGCAGGCGTAGGTGGTGTAGAACGGCGCGCCGCCGTCGAGGGCGTTGCCCCCGCGCGGGTTCGGCCAGGTCCCGCCCGCGCGCATGCCGTAGATCATCGCCATCAGGAGCGCGCCCCCGTCGACGATCGCGGCGTCGACGACCTGGCCGCGACCCGACGTCGCACGCTCGACGAGCGCGCCGAGCACGCCGACCGCGAGCAGCATCCCGCCACCGCCGAAGTCGCCGAGCAGGTTCATGGGGAAGCCGGGCTTGCCGTCGGGACCCTCGACGTGGTCGACGACGCCCGCGGTGGCGAGGTAGGTGAGGTCGTGGCCGGCCTTCGTCGCCGCCGGCCCGTCCTGGCCCCACCCGGTCATGCGGCCGTAGACGAGGCGCTCGTTGCGGGCGTGGCAGGCGTCGGGGCCGAACCCGAGGCGCTCGGCCACCCCGGGGCGGTAGCCCTCGATGAGCACGTCGGCGTCGGCGACGAGGTCGAGCAGCAGCTCGAGCCCCTCGGGCGCCTTGAGGTCGAGGGCGACCGAGCGCCGACTGCGGGCGAGGACGTCGGTCTGCGGGTTGCCCATCTGCAGGCCGCGCCCGCCGGCGGGCCGGTCGACGCGCAGGACGTCGGCCCCGAGGTCGGCGAGCACCATCCCGGTGAAGGGCCCGGGGCCGATGCCGGCCATCTCGATGACCTTGATGCCGTCCAGGACGCCCATCGTTGACGCTCTCCTCTCGGGTGTGACCGCCGGAGCTTAGGGGACAGTCACGCGTAGGAGTCGGTATGACGGGGAACGACCGAAGGGCACCCCGCCGTAGAACGAGAGCCGAGCGAAGGTGCCCTTCGGTCAGAACGGTGCGGGTTCCGTCGGGCGAACGTACGGGTGCCGGGGGTCACTCGCCGCGCAGGGTCGCGCCCTTCTCGGCCTTCTCGACGAGCGAGGCCGGCGGGGTGAACCGGTCGCCGTAGGCCTTGGCGAGGATGCGGGCCCGCTCGACGTAGCCCGGCAGCCCGCCCGGGTAGCCGTCGACGTACTGCGCGACGCCGCCGGTCCAGGCCGGGAAGCCGATGCCCAGGATCGAGCCGATGTTGGCGTCGGCGACGGTGTGCAGGACACCCTCGTCGAAGCACTTCACGGTCTCGAGGGCCTCGGCGAAGAGCATCCGCTCCTGCATGTCCTCGAACGGCAGGTCGCCGGTGGCGGCGCCGAACTCGTCGGCGAGGCCCGGCCACAGCCGCGTGCGCTTCCCCGACTCGTCGTACTCGTAGAACCCGGCCCCCGCCGAGCGCCCGCCGCGGCCCAGTTCGACCATCCGGTCGATGATCCTTTCGGCGGGGTGCGGGTGCCACTGGCCGCCCGAGGACTCGACCCCCTTGCGGGTCTCCTCGCGGATGTGCTGCGGGAGCGTGAGGGTCAGCTCGTCCATCAGCTGCAGCGGCGGCGCCGGGTACCCGGCCTGCGAGCCGGCCTGCTCGATCGCCGCGGGCGAGGCGCCCTCGCCGAGCATGGCGACGGCCTCGTTGATGAACGTGCCGATGACGCGGCGGGTGAAGAACCCGCGCGAGTCCGAGACGACGATCGGGGTCTTGCGGATCTGCAGCGCGATGTCGACGGCCTTCGCCAGCGTGGCGTCGGAGGTCTCCTCGCCGGCGATGATCTCCAGCAGCGGCATCTTGTCGACCGGCGAGAAGAAGTGCAGACCCACGAAGTCCGCGGGCCGCTCGACCCCGGTGGCGAGGTCGGTGATCGGCAGCGTCGAGGTGTTCGAGCCGAGCACGGCGTCGGGCGCGAGGTGCGGCATCGACCTCGGCGAAGACCTGCTTCTTGAGCTCGGGCTCTCGAAGACGGCCTCGATGACCAGGTCGGCGCCCGCGGCGTCGTCGCGCGTCCTCGGTCGGCGTGATCCGCGCGAGGATCGCGTCGGCCTTGTCCTGGGTCTGCTTGCCGCGGGAGACGGCCTTCTCGAGGAGCTTCTGCGAGTAGCCCTTGCCCTTCTCGGCGTTGGCCAGGCTGACGTCCTTGAGGACGACCTCGAGCCCCGCGACGGCGCAGGAGTAGGCGATGCCCGCGCCCATCATCCCGGCGCCGAGCACGACGACCTTGCGGGCGTGTGCTGCTCGTGGCCCTCCGGACGCGACGCCACCCTTGTTGATCTTCTGCATGTCGAAGAAGAAGGCGCGGGTCATGTTCGTCGAGACCTGGCCGCAGACGAGCTCGGCGAAGTAGCGCGACTCGATCTTGCCGGCGTTGTCGATGTCGACCTGCGCGCCCTCGACCGCGGCGCACATGATGTTGTACGGCGCCGGCATCGGGGCGTTCTTGAGCTGCTTGCGCAGGTTGGCCGGGAACGCGGGGAGGAACGCGCGATCTTCGGGCGACGACGGCGTGCCGCCGGGGATCTTGTAACCCTTCTGGTCCCAGGGCTGGACGGCCTCGGGGTTGGCCCGGATCCACTGCTTGGCGCGGGATCAGCTCGTCGGGGTGTCGACGACCTCGTCCACGAGGCCGACCTCCTGCGCGGCGCGCGGGTTGCGCTGCTGGCCCTGCAGCAGCACCTGCAGCAGCGCGTCGGCGATGCCGAGCAGGCGCACGGTGCGCACCACGCCGCCGCCACCGGGCAGCAGGCCGAGGGTGACCTCCGGCAGGCCGATCTTGGAGCCCCGGGCGTCGAGGGCGATGCGGTGGTGCGCCCCGAGCGCGATCTCGTAGCCGCCTCCCAGCGCTGCGCCGTTGATGGCGGCCACCACCGGCTTGCCGAGCGTCTCCAGGCGCCGCAGCAGCGCCTTGATGCCCTGCGACTGGTCGAACAGGTCTTCTGGCGCGTCGCCGGGCCGGCCTTGACCAGCTCGTCGAGGTTGCCGCCGGCGAAGAAGGTCTTCTTCGCGCTGGTCAGCACGACGCCGGTGATCGACTCCTTCTCGGCCTCAGGCGGTCGAGGGTCGAGGCGAAGTCGGTCGCCCACTTCTCGTTCATCGTGTTGGCGGAGGCGGACGGGTCGTCCATCGTCAGCGTGACGATGCCGTCCTCGTCGGACTCCCACCGGAACATGTTCTCGGACACTGACGCTCCTTCTCGAAGATCACTTCAGGCGGGACGCCGCGAACGAACGGGTCTCGTCGTGCGCGTGCCGTTCGTTCCGGTGAGCGTCAGACGCGCTCGATGATGGTGGCCACGCCCATGCCGCCGCCGACGCAGAGGGTGGCGACACCGATCCGCTGGTCGCGGCGCTCGAGCTCGTCGACCAGGGTGCCGAGGATCATGGCGCCGGTCGCGCCGAGCGGGTGCCCGAGCGCGATCGCGCCGCCGTTGACGTTGGTGCGCTCGTGCGGGAAGCCCAGGTCGCGCATGAGCTTCATCGGCACGGCGGCGAACGCCTCGTTGATCTCGAGCAGGTCGATGTCGTCGACCGTGAGGCCGGCCTTCGCGAGCACCTTGTGGCAGGCGGGGGTCGGGCCGGTCAGCATGATCGTCGGGTCGGCGCCGGAGACGGCGGTCGCGACGATGCGGGCGCGGGGCGAGGCCGTGCCGGTGGCCCGCCTCCTCGCTGCCGACCAGCACGAGCGCGGCGCCGTCGACGATGCCCGAGGAGTTGCCGGCGTGGTGGACGTGGTCGATCCGCTCGACCCAGTGGTACTTCTCCAGCGCCACGTCGTCGAACCCGGCGTCCTGCCCCATCTGGGCGAACGACGGCTTGAGGCCGGCCAGGCCCTCGAGCGTCGTCTCGCGGACGTGCTCGTCGTGGTCGAGCACGACGAGCCCGTTGCGGTCGACGACGGGCACGATCGAGCGGTCGAACGCGCCGTCGGCCCACGACTTCGCGGCGCGGGTCTGCGACTCGAGCGCGTAGGCGTCGACGTCCTCGCGGCTGAAGCCCTCGAGCGTCGCGATGAGGTCGGCGCCGATGCCCTGGGGGACGAAGGACGTCGCGAGGTTGGTCTCGGGGTCCATCGCCCAGGCGCCGCCGTCGGAGGCCATCGGCACCCGCGACATCGACTCGACGCCGCCGCCGATGAGCAGGTCCTCGAAGCCGGAGCGCACCCGCTGCCCGGCCTGGTTGACGGCCTCGAGGCCCGAGGCGCAGAAGCGGTTGAGCTGGACGCCACCGACGTGGTCGGGCAGGCCGGCCGCGATGGCGGCGGTCTTGGCGATGTCGCCGCCCTGGTCGCCGATCGGCGAGACGACGCCGAGGACGAGGTCCTCGACGAGGTCGGGGTCGAGGTTCGGGTTGCGCTTGCGGAGCTCGTCGATCAGGCCCGTCGCGAGGGAGACGGGCTTGGTCGCGTGCAGCGAGCCGGTGGCCTTGCCCCGGCCGCGCGGGGTACGGATGGCGTCGTAGATGAATGCCTCGGTCACCGGTCGAGTCCCTTCGTCCAGCCCTGGTGCTCTCTGACAGTCATGATGGACTGTTTTGTGTCCCTGTCAACGGAGACGGGGGTGGGGTTACCCACCGGTAGTGTCCCGGCGGGGGTGCGAGCCTCCCCGCCAGGGGGTGCCGGAGCGGTGCGGCTCACCACTGTTGACGCCACGCCGACGACGGCGCGAGCCTGCTCACGTGCCTCACGACGTCCTGGTCGTCGGGTCGGGCTTCGGCGGGTCGGTGACCGCGCTGCGGCTCACTGAGAAGGGCTACGACGTCGGTGTCCTCGAGGCCGGGCGGCGCTTCGCCGATCACGAGCTGCCGCGACGTCGTGGCGACTGCGCGACTACCTCTGGGCCCCGTGGCTGCGCTGCTTCGGCATCCTCCGGCTCTCGCCGCTGCGCGGCCTGCTCGTGCTCTCGGGCGCCGGGGTCGGCGGCGGGTCGCTGGTCTACGCCAACACGCTCTACCGCCGCCGCCGCGGGTCTACGACGACCCGCGCTGGGCCGGGCTCACCGACTGGTCCGACGAGCTCGCGCCCCTGGTTCGACCAGGCCGAGCGCATGCTCGGCGTCACCGCCTACCCGCGGGTCTCGCCCTCGGACGCCGTGCTGCGCGCGGTCGCCGACGACCTCGGCGTCGGGCACACCTGGCGTCCCGCCCGGGTCGGGGTGTTCTTCGGCGACGGGCCGGGCGTCCGCCGCCGACCCCTACTTCGGCGGCGCCGGCCCGGACCGGCGGGGCTGCCGGCACTGCGGCGAGTGCATGACGGGCTGCCGGCACGGCGCGAAGAACACGCTGCTGACGAACTACCTGTACCTCGCCGAGCGTGTTGGCGTCGCCGTCCGGGCGCGCACCACGGTTCGCTCGTTGCGACCGCGCCACGGCGACGTGACCGGCGCGTCGGGCTACGAGGTCGACGTCGCCGTGACCGGCGCGCCGTGGCGGCGCGAGCGCCTCACCGCCGGCCAGGTCGTCGTCGCCGCCTCGGCGCTCGGCACCCAGCGCCTGCTGCACCGCGCCCGGCGCCGCGGCGACCTGCCGCGGGTCTCGGCGCGGCTCGGCGCGCTCTCGCGCAGCAACTCCGAGGCGATCCTCTCCGCCCGCAGCCGCGCGGGCGACGCCGACTTCACCTCCGGCGTCGCCATCACCTCCTCGATCCATCCCGACGCCGACACCCACGTCGAGCCGGTGCGCTACGGCCGCGGCTCGAACCTGCTCTCGCTGATGTCGGCCGTGCTCGTCGACGGCACCCCGGCCGCCGGCGACCCGCCCGCGGCGCGCGCGGCCCGTCGTGGCGCCGCGTCGCCGCCGAGGTCGTCGCGCGCCGCCGCGACCTGCTCGCCCTGCACCGCCCGCGGCGCTGGGCCGAGCAGTCGATCGTCCTGCTGGTGATGCAGTCGCTCGACAACTCCCTGACCCTGCGCGCCCGGCGCCTCCTGCCCGGGCTGACGGCCCGGCGCACCGCCGAGGACGCCGCGGCGGGCGAGCCGAACCCGCCGTGGATCCCGGCCGGGCCACGCCGTGGCGCGCGGGTGGCCCGGCGCCTGCGCGGCGTCCCGGTCGGCGCGATCTCGAGCCTGGTCCGCATGCCGGTGACCGGGCACTTCCTCGGCGGCGCCGTGATCGCCGAGGGCCCGACGGCGGCGTGGTCGACGCCTACCACCGGGTGCACGGCCATCCCGGGCTGCACGTCGTCGACGGGTCGACGATCCCGGCCAACCTCGGGGTCAACCCGTCGCTCACCATCACCGCGCTCGCCGAGCGGGCCGCGTCGCTGTGGCCGCGCCGCGGCGAGCCCGACCCCGGCCCGCCCCGGGGAGCCCTACGCGCGGGTCGCCCCGGTGGGCCGCTCGCCCCCGCCGTGCCCGCGCACGCCCCCGCCGCCCTCTGGCTGCCCGACCCCACGCCACGATCTCCCGCCGCAGCCACCCCCACCCCGAGCGCCACCGGAGGTCGCCCGTGACCCACCCGCCCGAGCCCTGGACCCTCACCGGGCGCATGGACGCGTCGACCTTCCTCGTGCCCGCCGCCCGGCTCGGCGACGCGCGCCCGCCCGCGCGGCACCGCCTGCTGCTGGTCGGGGGACGCGCCGTGGTCACCGTCGCCTGGGTCGACTACGACGACGGCGGGATGATGTCCTACCGCGAGCTGCTGGCCACGGTCGCGGTGCGCGAGGGGCGGGCGGTGCGCCCGCACATCACCGACATCTGGGTCGACAGCCCGTCCTCGCGCGACGGCGGACGCGGGCTCTGGGGCATCCCGAAGGGACTCGCCGCGTTCGACGACGCCGCGCCCGAGCCCGCGGACGGCGTCCGCCGCTGTACCCCCGACGGTGCGCCGCGCCCGGTCGCGACGGCGACGGTGCGCCGCGGTACCCGGCTGCCCGGGCGCGTGCCGGTGCGGTTCGAGGTCGTCCAGCACCCCGCGGTGGCGGGGCTGCCGCCGTGGTGCGCTGGTCAGCCCGGTCGCCACCCGGCCGGCGTCGGCACGGCGACGCTGCGCTGGGACGTTCGACCCCGAGGGCCCGCTGGGGTACCTCGCCGGGCGGCGCCCGGTCGCGTCGCTCGCGCTGCACGACTTCGCCATGCTCTTCGGCATGACGGCACTCGATCGCACGCGGGCCTGACCGGGACGGCGGGGTGGCGGCGGGCGTGCCCGGCACGACGGTGGGGGCGCGGCGCCTGGCCCCCGACGCGCGCCGCGAGCAGATCCTCGCGGGCGCGTGCGCCTCTTCGGCGAACGGCCGTACGCCGCGGTGTCGACCAGCGAGCTGGCCCGCGAGCTCGGCGTCGCCGGGGCTCATCAACCACTACTTCGGCACCCGGCGCGGGCTCTACCTCGAGGTCGTCCGCCGGGTCTCGACGATCCCCGGAGGCCGCCGCGCGACCTCCCGGCCGGGACGCGGACGAGCGGGCCGGGCGGCGGTCGACTGGTTCCTCGACGCCGTCGTCCGCCACCGCGCGCTGTGGCTCGCCGTCGGCACCGGCGCCAGCGGTGACCCCGAGGTCGACGCCGTCCTCGCGGAGGCCGACGAGGTCGCCGTCGACCGCGTCGCCACGGCGCTGCTCGGCGTCGCGCCGCACGACGCGCGGTGCGCCGTCGCGCCGCCCGTCGTCGGGCGCACCTGCGCTCGTTCTTCGGACTGGTGCGCGCCGCCTCGCGCGAGTGGCTCGTGCACGGGGTCCTCGACCGTGACGAGGTCCGCACTCTGCTGGTCAGGGTGCTGTTGACCGTGCACGACGGCGTCGAGCCCGTCGACACCGGGAGCAGTCACGGTTGACCGTTCCCGGCGGGCGCGTCACCATGGCCGGGACGATCCGGGAGGGATGCACGAGTGCGACGCACGCTGATGGAGACCGAGCACGAGGACTTCCGCGCCTCGGTACGCAGCTTCGTGGAGAAGGAGATCGTCCCCCACGTCGACGACTGGGCGGACGAGCACAAGGTCTCACGGGAGCTGTTCACCGCCGCGGGCGAGAACGGCTTCCTCTCGACGGCGGTGCCCGAGGAGTACGGCGGCGGCGGCATCGAGGACTTCCGCTTCAACGCGATCCTCTCCGAGGAGACCGCGCGGGCCGGCATGGCGGGGCCCGGTCTGGGCCTGACCCTGCACACCGACATCTGCATGCCCTACTTCCTGCACCTGACCAACGAGGAGCAGAAGCAGCGCTGGCTGCCGGGCATCGCGTCGGGCGAGATCGTCACCGCCGTCGCCATGACCGAGCCCGGCATCGGTTCCGACCTCGCGTCGATGTCGACCACGGCGCGCCTCGAGGGCGACGAGTACGTCGTCAACGGCTCGAAGACCTTCATCACCAACGGCATCAACTCCGACGTCGTCATCACCGCGGTGAAGACCGACCCCACGCAGCGCCACGCCGGTATGAGCCTGCTCGTCCTCGAGCGGGGCATGGAGGGCTTCGAGCGCGGTCGCAACCTGCAGAAGATGGGCCAGCACGCCCAGGACACGGCCGAGCTGTTCTTCACCAACGTCCGCGTGCCCGCGGCGAACCTGCTCGGCGAGGAGGGCCAGGGCTTCCGGCACCTCACCGCGAACCTGCCGCAGGAGCGGCTCTCGATCGGCGTCTACGGCGTCGCGGCCGCCCGCCAGGCCCTCGACTGGACGCTCGAGTACGTGAAGACGCGCGAGGCGTTCGGCAAGCCGATCGGCTCGTTCCAGAACACCAAGTTCAAGCTGGCCGAGCTCTCGACCGAGGTCGACGTCGCCCAGGCGTTCGTCGACGCCTGCATCCTCGCCCTCAACGACGGCGAGCTGTCGGCCGCCGACGCCGCGAAGGCCAAGTGGTGGTGCACCGAGCTGCAGGGCCGCGCGGTCGACCGCGGCGTGCAGCTGTTCGGCGGCTACGGCTACATGAACGAGTACCCGATCGCGCAGGCGTGGGCCGACGCCCGCATCACGCGCATCTACGGCGGCACCACCGAGATCATGAAGGAGATCGTGGGCCGCGACCTGGGCCTGCGGTGAGCGGCTCCGGGGCCGCCGCGCCCGCCGAGCGGTCGACCGGAGCCCGAGCGGCGCTCCCGCGAGCAGCGCACGTCCGACAGCCGCGCCCGCATCCTCGACGCCGCCGTCGCCTGCCTCGTCGAGTCGGGGTACGCCGGGACGACGACGCTGACCATCCAGGCGCGCGCCGGGGTGTCGCGGGGACGGCTGCTGCACCACTTCCCGTCGCGGGACCGGCTGCTCGTCGCGGCCGCGCAGCACCTGGCGACGTCGCGACTCGACGCCGACGGACTGTCGGGCGTGACGCTGCCCGACCCCGAGGTCGACCCCGTCGCCCACCTCGACCGTGCCGTCGAGGTGATGTGGTCGACCTACCAGCAGCCCTACTTCTGGGCGTCGGTCGAGCTGTGGGTGGCCGCACGCACCGACCCGGCCCTCGGTGCGGCGCTCCTGCCGGCCGAGCGGCGCCTCGGAGCCGCGATCCGGCGCACCGTCGACGACATCTTCGCCCGCTACGCCGGGAACCCGCACTACGCGGCGATCCGCGAGACGCTGCTGACGAGCATGCGCGGGGTCGCCCTCACCTACGGCTTCGACCCGCGTGACCCCGCCACCGACCCGCACGTCGCGCAGTGGAAGGGCCTCGCCCGCGCTGCTCGGCCTCCCTCCCGCCCCGTAGGCCACCCGTCCCACCGCGCGGCGCCGTACCCGATCACCCGGGACGAACGAACGGCACCTTCCTTCGACGGACGTGAAGGAAGGTGCCGTTCGTGCGTTCGAGGGTGAGCCTCAGATCAGGGACTTGAGCGTCTCGATCTGCGTGCGGATGGTGGCCTGGTCGTCGGTCAGCGGCATGACGTTGAGCTGCGTCACGCCCGCGTCGGCGAACTCCTTGACGCGGGTGCGCACCTCGTCCTCGGTGCCGACCAGCGAGATCGCCGAGACGAGCTCGTCGGGCACCTTCGCCGCGGCCTCGTCCTTGCGCCCCGACAGGTACAGGTCCTGGATCTCCGCGGCCTCGTCGACGTAGCCGTAGCGCTGCATGAGCTGGTTGTAGAAGTTCTTCTCCTTGGCGCCCATGCCGCCGACGTAGAGCGCGACCGTCGGCTTGACCCACTCGAGCTTCTCGCCGGCACCCGAGCCGATCGACAGGGCGGTCGCCGTCGAGATGCCCAGCGGCGGGAGGTCGGCGGAGCGCTTGGCGTTGCCGGCCGCGAGCGCCTCGCCCCACACCGAGTGCGCCTTGCCGGGGTGGAAGAACAGCGGCTCCCACACCTCGGCGAGCTCGGCGGTGAGCTCGACGTTCTTCGGGCCGAGCGAGGCCAGCAGGATCGGGATGTCGGCGCGCACCGGGTGGTTGATCAGCTTGAGCGGCTTGCCGAGGCCCGTGCCCTGCTCGGCGGGCAGCGGCACCTGGTAGTGCTTGCCCTGGTGCTGCACCTTCTCGCGCCGCCAGACCTGCCGGCAGATGTCGATGATCTCGCGGGTGCGCCCGAGCGGGGCGTCGTACTTGACGCCGTGGAAGCCCTCGATCACCTGCGGGCCCGAGGCGCCGATGCCGAGGGTGAAGCGGCCGTCGGAGACGTAGTCCAGACCGGCCGCCGTCATCGCCGTCAGCGACGGCGTGCGCGTGTAGATCTGGAGGATGCCCGAGGCGATCTCCAGCGTGCTCGTGCGTGCGGCGATGAACCCGAGCTGGCTGATCGCGTCGAACGTGTACGCCTCGCGCACCGCGACCGCGTCGAGCCCGGCCGACTCCAGCTCGACGAGCTTGTCGACCGTGTCGCGGAAACCCGACCCGCTGTAGGCCAGGCTCATGCCGATCTTCACTAGATCCCTCCAAGTGGTGCGGCGTCTCGGCCGCTCGTGCCTCGCGCCGAGTCACCGCCCACGTCGGGCCCCTGGTTCAGCTCGCTCAGCCCAGCACGACGCGGCCGATGATCTCCTTCATGATCTCCGTGGTACCGCCGTAGATCGTCTGCACCCGGTTGTCGAGGAACGCCCTCGCGACCGGGTACTCCTTCATGTAGCCGTAGCCGCCGTGCAGCTGCAGGCAGCCGTCGATGACCTCCTTGGCCGTCTCGCTGGCCCAGTACTTGGCCATCGAGGCCTCCGCGGGCCCGAGGCGGTCGGCGTTGAGCTCGGTGATGCAGCGGTCGACGAACTCGCGGGTGACCGCGACCTTCGTCGCCATCTCGGCGATGCGGAAGCGCGTGTTCTGCAGCTTCGCGATCGGCTTGCCGAACGCGGTGCGCTCCTTGACGTAGGTGATGGTGTCGGCGAGGACCTTCTCGGCCCCGGCCGTCGAGCCCACGGCGATGGAGAGCCGCTCGCGCGGCAGGTTCTGCATGAGGTAGATGAACCCCTGGCCCGGCTCGCCGAGCAGGTTCGACGACGGCACCCGCACGTCGGTGAAGGACAGCTCCGCGGTGTCCTGGGCCGACATGCCGATCTTCTCGAGGTTGCGGCCGCGCTCGAAGCCGGGCGTGTCGCGCTCGACGCAGAACAGGCTGAAGCCGTGGGCGCCGGCGTCGGGGTCGGTGCGGGCCACGACGATCACCAGGTCGCTCATGATGCCGTTGGTGATGAAGGTCTTCTGGCCGTTGATCACCCAGTCGTCGCCGTCGCGGACGGCCTGGTCTGGATGCCCTGCAGGTCCGAGCCCGTGCCCGGCTCGGTCATCGCGATCGCGGTGATGATCTCCCCGGAGCAGAAGCCGGGCAGCCAGCGCCGCTTCTGCTCCTCGGTGGCGAGGCGGATGAAGTACGGCGCGACGACGTCGTTCTGCAGCGGGAACCCGAGCCCGCTCGTGCCCGCGCGCGCGATCTCCTCGGTGACGATGGTCTGGAAGCGGAAGTCGGGCGTGCCGCCCCCGCCGAAGCGTTCCTCGACGTCGGTGCCCAGCAGCCCGGTGCGTCCCGCGGCGAGCCAGACGTCACGGCTGACGTGCCCCTGCTCCTCCCACGCCGGGTGGTGGGGGAGCGCCTCCTTCTCGAGGAAGTCTCGGGTCATCTCGCGGAAGTCGTGGTGCTCCTCGGAGAAGATCGTGCGGTCCACCGGGTCCTCCTCATCGGCGATCGGGCCCTCTCGCGCTCGATCGCACGCCATGCGGCGCCCTGGCCCGGCGCCGACGTCGACAGCGTCACCGACCCGCCGGTAACAGTCAACCGTGACTCTTCCGACGCGCCCGTAGACGGCGTTACGGTCGCGCGCGCCCGTGTCCCGCCTCACACCCGAGGAGCGCCCCGTGCCGTTCCGGCTCACCGACGTGCTGTCCCGCCACGCCCGCGAGCAGCCCGAGGCGGTCGCCCTCGTGTTCGACGACGAGGCGGGCGCCGCCTCGAGCGCCGCTACGGCGAGCTCGAGGACCGCGCGGGGCGGGCCGCGGCGGCCCTCGCGGCCGACGGCGTCGGGGTCGACGGACGCGTGGTGTGGATCGGCAAGAACCGGCCCGAGCTGTTCGACCTCCTCTTCGCCGCGCCCCGGCTGCGCGCGGCGACCGCGCCGCTCAACCAGCGGCTGACCGCCGACGAGCTCGTCGCGATCACCGAGGACGCGGATCCCCGGGTGGTCGTGCTCGGGCCCGACGTCGCGACCTGCGCGAGCGGATCGACGGCCTGCCGTCGGTCCGCGGGTCGTCGTGGTGGGCAGCGGTGACGCCGACGACTACGACGCGTGGCTCGCCGCCGCCGGTCCGGCGGTCGACCCGCCGGAGGAGGCGACCGACGGCGACTGCGTGCTGCAGCTCTACACCTCGGGGACGACGGGGCTGCCGAAGGGCGTGCTGCTCACCCACGTCCAGTTCTCCGCGCTGCTCGACGCCGGCGAGGCCTGGGACATCGACCCGGCGTCGGTCGGCCTCGTGGCGATGCCGCTGTTCCACATCGGGGGCTCGGGCTTCGCCCTGGTGTGCTTCGCGGCCGGGGCGCGGGTGGTGCTCGTCGGCGACGTCGTGCCCGACCGGCTGCTCGCGACGATGGCGGACGAGCGCGTGACCAACGCCTTCCTGGTGCCGGCCGTCCTGCAGATGCTCACGGCGGTCTCCGGCGCCGCCGACCGCGACTGGTCGGCGCTGCGCTCGATCGCCTACGGCGCCTCGCCGATCACGACCGCCGTGCTCACCGCCGTCCTCGACACCTTCCGCGCGCCCCTGTTCCAGGTCTACGGCGCCACCGAGACCACGGGCGCGATCACCCAGCTCGATCCCGCCGACCACGATCCCGACGGGCCCCGGGCCCACCTCATGCGATCGGCGGGCCGCGCCTATCCCTGGGTCGAGCTCAAGACGGTCGACCCGGCGACGGGCGCCGACCAGGGACCGGACGAGGTGGGCGAGATCTGGATCCGCTCGGCACAGGTCACCCCGGGCTACTGGCGGCGCCCGGAGGCGAGCGCCGAGGCGCTCACCGACGACGGCTGGCTGCGCACGGGCGACGGCGGCTACCTCGACGCCGAGGGCTACCTGTTCCTCACCGACCGGATCAAGGACATGATCGTCACCGGGGCGGAGAACGTGTACCCGGTCGAGATCGAGGAGGTCCTGGCCGGCCACCCCGACGTCGCCGACGTCGCGGTCATCGGGGTCCCCGACGAGCGCTGGGGCGAGGCGGTCAAGGCCGTGGTCGTGGCGCGGGAGGGCGAGACCGTCGACCCCGACGAGCTCCTCGGGTGGGCCAAGGCGCGCATGGCGGGTTTCAAGCGCCCTCGCTCGGTGGCCGTCGTCGACGCCCTTCCCCGCAACGCGAGCGGGAAGCTGCTCAAGCGCGAGCTGCGGGCCCAGTACGCGGATTGACGGGCCGGGTTCACCGGTCGGACTGTGACGGTCTGCATTCCGAGTGCCGTACGCGTTCCCCGCGCGGATCCAATGGGTACGGTGGACGGTGGGTCGGCCGTGCCCCCCGCGGCCGGCCCACCCGCTCCGGGGGCCGCACCCCCCTGCGCCCCCGGAGCCCTCAGCTCGTCGGCGTGGCCGAGGCGAGGTGCTCGAGGACCAGCCCCGCCAGCGCGTCCGGTGCCTCGTCGGGATCCAGTGGCTGACGCCCTCGAGGACGACGAGGCGGTACGGCCCGGCGCATGAAGGCGGCGTTGGCGTCGGCCGCGGCGCGCGAGATCGCCGCGTCGCCGTCGCTCCACACCAGCAGGGACGGGGCCGCGACCGGGCGGGTCTCGGGGGTGCGCCCGGCGCTCGGCGCGACCAGCGCGAGGGCCCGGTACCAGCCGAGGCAGGCCCGCAGCACGGCGACGAGGTCACCGCGCGCGGACAGCGCCGCGTGTCGCGGTGCGCCGCGTCCCCGCCTGCCCGAACCGCTGCAGCGCGGCCACGAGCGCGCCCGGCCTCGCGAGGAGCCGCTCGACGAGCCCGGGGATCTGGAAGGCGAGGATGTACCAGGAGTGCAGGGCCTGGCGGGTGCGCGTGGCCGCGCGCAGGTAGGCGCTCGCGTGCGGCACCGACACCCCGACCACGCTGGCGACCAGCTCGGGGCGCGCGCCGCGGCCAGCGCCCACGCCACCACCGCGCCCCAGTCGTGGCCCACCACGTGCACCGGGCGCCCGGGCGCGGCCGCCTGCGCCACCGCCGCCGCGTCGGCGACCAGCTCGTCGAGCGCGTAGGCCCGCACGCCCGGGGCCGGGCGCCCGGCGAGTAGCCGCGCTGGTCGGGCGCGACGACCCGCCAGGCCCGCCGCGACCAGAGTGGCCCCGACCGCGCCCCAGCTCTCCCGGGTCTGGGGGAACCCGTGCAGCAGCAGCACCACCGGTGCGTCCTCGGGCCCGTCGTCGTCGACGTCGAACGTCCAGCCGTCGCGGTCGACGGTCTCCAGCCTCGTCATGGGCGCATCGTGCCCGCCGCCGCCGGGCCGGGGCGAGGGCAGCGGCGCACGACACGGGTCGGCGCGTTCCGCCACCACCGGCGAGGGACACGGGTTACCGTCGCGACGCCCGCCCCCGCGGGCACCGCCGCGCCGCCCATCGCACCCGGAGCCCGCCGATGAACCTCCGACCGATCCACATCATCGTGGTGGTCCTCGTCGTGCTGTTCTTCGTGATCTCCCAGCCCGAGGGCGCCGCCGACGTCGTCCGCTCGATCATCGCGCTCATCACCGGGGCGCTCTCGGCGATCGCGACGTTCTTCCGCTCCCTCTTCTGAGTTCTCGCGCCAAGGAGATGCGCTCCTGTCCCGCTCCTGCGTGGCGCGACCGCAGCGATCTCCGGCGCGGCGGTTCAGTCGCGTGTCGGTCGACGGGCGCTCCGGCCGTCAGTCGTGGTAGGTCGGGGCACGCTTCTCGCGGGCGGCCGCGACCGACTCGGCGAGGTCGTCCGACACGAGCACGGCGGCGTTCCACGTCGCGATGTGCTCGAGCGCGTCGGGCACGCTGTGGTCGCGCGCGTAGGTGATCGCGTGCTTCGTGCCGCGCAGCGCGAGCGGCGACTTCGCGGCGAGCGAGCGGGCGACGCCCGTCACGTGCGCCAGCAACGCCTCGGGGTCGTCGTCGTCCAGACAGCCCGACGCGAGCCCGATCTCCGCGGCCTCGCGGCCGCCGACCTCGCGGCCCGTGTAGGCGATCTCGCGGGTACGACCGTCGCCGATGATCGGGGGCAGCCGCTGGAGCACGCCGACGTCGGCGGCGAGGCCCATGTCGACCTCCTTGATGCAGAAGCGGGTGCCCGGCGTGGCGTAGCGCAGGTCGCAGGCCGCCGCGAGGTCGAGCCCGGCGCCGATGCACGCGCCCTGGACGGCCGCGAGGACGGGCACGCGGCAGCGCTCGACGGCACTCAGGCAGTCCTGCAGGTAGAGGATGTGCCGACGCAGCGCGTCCGGCTGCGGCCGCCGCAGCGGTCGTCCGGGACCATGTCCTGGAGCTCGGCGAGCATCGACAGGTCGATCCCCGCGCAGAAGTGCCGGCCGGCCCCGCGAGGACGACGACCCGGACCGACGGGTCGTCGTCGAGGTCGGCGAACGTGGTGCGCAGGCCTCCCAGAGTCCGCGGTCGAGCGCGTTCGCGCGCTCGGGCCGTCCGAGCACCACCGTCGCCACCCCCGCCTCGCGGGTGACCGACAGCGGCGACGAGCCGGGCGTGGGGACCGGGGGGGCGGCCGGGGGCGCGGAGGACGGGCTCATGACGGACAACCTGTCAGACCGGGGTCCCGGGCGCCCGCGTGCCGGTCGGCGGGACCGCCCGCCGGGAACACCGCGGTCCTCCGAACGGGAGATGCGTCGCCGCGACGACCCCGTGTTCCATGTCTCGCGACCCTAGGATGACCGGCGTTATGGTGACCCGACGCCGAGCGGTCGTCGACGGACCGTCGCCGCGAGGGCGAGCGGGCCGCGGGCGGGGTCGAAGCGGTGGGCGGACAGGAGGAGGACGCATGAAGATCGTCGTCGACTGGGACAAGTGCACGGGCATGGGCATGTGCGAGTCGCTGGCGCCGGACGTGTTCGAGGTCGACGACGACGGCTCGCTGATCCTGCACTCCGAGACGCCGCCCGAGGGCCAGGAGGACGACGTGCGCGAGGCCGTCGCCGCGTGCCCCACCGAGGCGCTCTCCCTCCAGGACGACTGACCCGCCCGGCGGCTGCGGCGGCACGGCCACACGCCGCCGGGCACCGACACCACCACCCGGTCCACCGCCCCCGGCCCCAACGGCGGCCGGCGCCCGCGCGGGCGCGCTCTCTGCGGGTCAGCGACGGTGAGAAGGGTCGGGACGGATCATGGCGGATCTGGTGGTGGTGGGCGCCTCGCTGGCGGGGCTGCGGGCGGTCGAGGCGGTGCGGGGTGACGGGTGGACCGGCACCATCGCCCTGGTGGGCGACGAGGAGCACCTGCCCTACGACCGGCCGCCGCTGTCGAAGGAGTGCCTCTCGGGCGACGAGTGGACCGACACGACGTTCCGCGAGGAGGAGAAGCTCGCCGACGAGCTCGACGTCGAGCTGATCCTCGGCGCTCCCGCCACGGCGGTCGACACCGCCGAGAAGACCGTCACGGTGGGCGACCGGACCGTCGAGTACGGCGCGCTCGTCGTCGCCACCGGTGCGCACGCGAAGGTGCTGCCGGGCACCGAGGACCTCGACGGCGTGTTCACGATCCGCGACCTCGACGACTCGCTGGCGCTGCGCGAGGAGCTCAAGAACGACGAGGCGGGCCGCAAGGTCACCGTCATCGGCGCCGGGTTCATCGGCTCCGAGGTCGCGGCCGTCGCCACCAAGCTCGGCCACGAGGTCACCATCGTCGAGGCCCTCGAGACCCCCCTGGTCCACGCCATCGGCGAGCGGATGGGCGCGGCGCTGACCGGGGTGCACGAGCGCCACGGCACGACCGTGCGCACCGGGGTCTCCGTCGAGGAGGTCGTCGGCGACGGGCGGGTCGAGAAGGTCAGGCTCGCCGACGGCACCGAGCTCGAGACCGACGTGCTCGTGGTGGGCATCGGCGCCTACCCCACGACGTCCTGGCTCGAGGACGGCGACCTGACGCTCGACGACGGCGTCGTCACCGACGAGTACCTCCACGCCGGCCACGGCGTGTACGCCGCGGGCGACATCGTCCGCTTCCCCAACAACCTCTTCGACGACGTCGCCGAGGGCCCGATGCGCATCGAGCACTGGACCTCGGCCGCCGAGCAGGGTGCCCGCGCGGCCCGCAACGCCGTCGACCCCGACTCGGCGAAGGCCTACGAGACCGTCCCGTACTTCTGGTCCGACTGGTACGACAGCCGCGTCCAGTTCGTCGGCGTCGCCGCGGCGCAGGGCGACGTCGAGATCGAGGTCGTCATGGGCGACGACACGGCGGGCGAGCCGTTCACCGCGCTCTACAAGAGCAACGACCGCATCATCGGCTGCCTCGCGGTCGACATGCGCGCCGAGGTCATGAAGTTCCGCCGCCTGATCGGCAAGAAGGCGAGCTGGGACGAGGCGCTCGAGCTGGCCGAGCAGCGCCGGCAGAAGAAGGCCGAGAAGGCCGAGCAGAAGGAGTCCTCGGGAGACTCCGCCTCCTCGCAGGAGCAGGGCCAGGAGCAGAAGGCCCAGGCCTGAGCGGTCCGGTCCGCCGTCGAGAGGGGTGGTCCGTGGCGGTCGACGACGCCACGCTCGGCTGGTCGCCGACCGCCGAGATGACGCCCTTCGAGGTGCTCATGTGGCGGGCCGAGGCCGACCCGGCGCTGCGCTCGACGGTGCTCGTGCTCGAGCTGCTCGACCGGGTGCCCGACCCCGAACGATTCCTCGCCGCCCACGAGTGGGCCACGCGCATGGTGCCGCGGCTGCGCGACCGGATCCGCGTCCCGTTGCTCGGCGCCGGCACGCCCTACTGGTCGGTGGATCCCGCCTTCGACCTCCACTACCACGTGCGCAGGGCCCGGCTCCCCGGCGCGGCGGGGCCCGCCGAACTGTTCACCCTCGCCGAGCAGACGGCGATGACACCGCTCGACCCGCTGCGCCCGCAGTGGGAGGCGACGCTGGTCGAGGGCCTTCCCGACGGGCGGGCGGCGTACCTGTTCAAGACCACCCACGTCCTGTCGGACGGCATGGGGCTCGCCCAGCTGCTCTCGGGGCTGCACTCGCGGCACCGCGAGCACGACCCCGGCAAGCCCCAGCCCGTCCCGCCCCCGGCGCCGGGGCCGCCGGGCACCGGGCTCGCGCGCCAGGTGCGGGGCGACGTCGCGCTGCTGTGGTCCGCCGCGACCGGGGCGCTGGGGGTGCTCGGCGCGCTGCGGGAGCCCGTCGGCGCGCTGCGACGCGCGGTGGCCTACGCCGCGTCGGCGCGCCGGGTCGTCGCCCCACCGCCCGCGCCGGGCCTCGCCACCCTCGCCCCGCGCAGCACGTCGTGGCGGCTGCGCGCGCTCGACGTCGACCTCGCCGGGCTGCGCGCCGCCGGGAGGGCCGGCGGGCGGCAGCGTCAACGACGCCTACCTCGCGGGCCTGCTCGGGGCTTCCGCCGCTACGCCGCCGCCCGCGGCGAGGTCCTCGACGCCGCCCGCACCATGCCGGTGACCGTGCCCGTGTCGACCCGCCGCGACGACGACCCGGCCGGCGGCAACCGCTTCGCGCCGGGCCGGATGAACGCGCCGGTCGGCCTGGTCGACCCCGAGGCCCGCGTGCTGGCGGTCCGCGCCGCGATGCGCGCCGTGCGCGACGAGCCCGGCCTCGAGGCGCTCGACGTCGTCACCCCGCTCGCGTCGCGGATCCCCGGCGCCCTGCTCGCGTCGCTCGGGGGCACCGCCGCCACGGCGGGCAACGACCTGCAGGCGAGCAACATCCCGGGCCTGCGCGAGGAGGTCTACCTCGCGGGGGCACGCATCGAGCGGGTGTACCCGTACGCCCCGCTGCCCGGCTGCGCGGCGATGATCGCGCTGTTCACCCACGGCGAGCACTGCTGCCTCGCGGTCAACCTCGACGCGGCCTCGATCGCGGACCTCGAGGGGTTCGAGGACTGCCTCGTCGAGGGCTTCGTCGAGGTGCTCGCCCTCGCGCCCGACGCCCCGCGCCCGGTGTGGGCGAGCCGCTCGCTGCCCGTGTAGGTCGGTTCGGTTCAGTCCTCGTCCGCGCCGGGCTCGAGCAGGCGTCGCAGCAGGTGCATCGCGAGCACCACCGAGCGCTCCCGCACGTCGCCGCGCTCGCCGGGCAGGACGGGGTCGCGGTGCAGCCGCCGGCCGTCGGCGGAGGCCGCGCAGAAGCACACGTACCCCACGGGCTTGGCGTCGGTACCCCCGCCGGGTCCGGCCACCCCGGTGATGCCCACGGCGAGGTCGGCGCCGAAGCGCTCGAGCGCGCCGACGGCCATCGCCTCGGCGACCTGCGCCGACACGGCGCCGTGCTCGGCGATGAGCTCGGCGGGCACGCCGAGCAGCGCCGTCTTCGCCTCGTTGGAGTAGGACACGACCCCGCCCGCCACGTGCGCGGAGGCGCCGGCCGGTGCGGTGAGGCGCCCGGCCAGCAGCCCCCCGGTGCACGACTCGGCGGTCACCACGGTGTGCCCGTGGAGGAGCCCGAACAGCACGTCGTCGATCGTCGACCCGTCGGTCGCGAACACGGCGCGCCCGTGGCGCTCGCGGATGCCGGCGACGACCGCGTCGCTCACGGCGCGCGCGTCGCCGCGGTGGCGGACGTCGACCTCGAGGGTGAAGTCGCGCAGGCAGGTGACGATCTCGAGGCGGTCGAGGTCGACCCGGGTGCCGAGGTCGCGGAGGGTAGCGGCGATCTCCGACTCGGGCACGCCGAACAGGCGCAGGTGCGTCTCCTCGTAGGGACGCGCGGTCCCGAGCACCGCAGCGACGGGTCCGGAGGCCAGCGCCTCGTCCCACATCGCGCGCACCTCGCGCGGCGGCCCGGGCAGGACGAGGACCGTGGGCCCGCCGCCGTCGACGTGGCCGGGGACGGCGAGCCCCGGGGCGGTGCCGGCGGGGCGGATCGGGGTGGCGCCGTGCGGCACCATGGCCTGCTTGCGGTTGGCCTCGGCGAGGGCGTCGGCGTCCCAGCGCAGCCGTCCGGCGAAGCGGGCGATGATGTCGCCGACCACCTTCTCCATGTGCTCGTCGAGCACCAGCTCGCGGCCCGTGTGCTCGGCGACGATCGCGCCCGTGCGGTCGTCGGCGGTCGGCCCAGGCCGCCGCTGGTCACGACGAGGTCGACGCCGTCGTCGGTGAGGAAGCGCAGCGCCGCGCGCATGTCGTCGTCGCGGTCGCCGACGAGCAGGATGTGCGAGACCTCGACGCCGAGCTCGCCGAGGCGCTCGGCGATCCACGGGCCGTTGCGGTCGGTGACGCGCCCGGTGAGCAGCTCGCTGCCCGTGGCGACGATCCCCGCCCGTACGCCCCCGCCCGTCGTGCCGTCGGCCTGCCCGCGCTCGACCGCCATCGCTCCCACTCCCGTCGCCGTGCGGACCACCGAGGAGGTGCGCGCCGTGGCCGTCGCACCGGGGTCCATCCCACCAGAGCGGGCGCAGCGCCCTGCGGCGCCTGACCGGGTTGCCCTCCGTACACCCGGGGTGCAAGAGATCCGGTCGTCCGGGTACGATCGGCCGTCGGAGTGAATCATCGGGTCGCGAACGTCGCGATCGACGAGTTGCGGAACGTGAACATCGCGCCGGTGTGCTCTCCTGATCGCGGGACGCCGACGGCGAGCGCGGGCGGAGGTACGACATGGGTGAGGCGCCGGTCGCGATCGCCCTGTGTCTCGTCCTGCTGGTCGCCGCCGCCCTGGTCGGGGCCGCGGTGGTCGCCCTCGTCCGGCCGGCGCTGCGACGCCGATCGCGGTTCCCGCGGGACCCGATCACGGGCCTGTTACTGCGGGCGGGTCTCGAGGAGCGTGCCGCGGTCTGGCGTCGCGACCGGGTCGTCGGCGTCGCCGTCGTCGACTTCGCGGTGCTCGACCGCGTCGCCGAGACCCTGGGTCACGCCGGGGGTGAGCTCCTCCTGAAGGCGCTCGCCGAGCGGGTGCGCGACCTGCACGACGGTGGCGGTACCGGCCCCGTCCTGCTCGCCCGGCTCGTCGGCGACCGGTTCGCCGTCGTGGCCCCCGGGGTCGACGCGATGACGCTCGAGGCCCGGCTCTCGGCCGAGCGCGACCGCTTCGGCGCCGTCTGCTCCGTCGAGGGGCTGCCCTTCGAGGTCCCGGTCGTCGTCGGCGTCGCCGACACGACACCGCCGCGCCCGGGCCCGACGGGCGGCGCCGACCGTCGCGCCCGACGCGCTGCGCCGCGCCGAGGTCGCCCTCGTCGCCGCGAGGCGCGACGGCGTCGCGCTGCGCCGCTACGACGAGGGGCTGGGGGAGCGCGCCGCCCGGCGCCGGGCGGTGATCCGCGGGTTCACCACCGCGGTCGCCGCGGGCGAGCTGCGGGTGCACTACCAGCCGCTGGTCTGCCTGGGGCACCGCGCGGTCCTCGGCGTCGAGGCGCTCGCGCGCTGGGAGCACCCGGAGCTCGGGGCGCTGCTGCCCGACGAGTTCGTGCCGGTGCTCGAGTCCACGGGCCAGATCGGCGAGCTGACGGTGTTCGTGCTCGACGAGGCGTTGGGAGCGGCGCGGCGCTGGCTCGACCACGGCCTGCGGCTCTCGGTCGCCGTGAACGTCTCGGTGGCCAACCTGACCGTTCCCGCGTTCGCCGACCGGGTCGCCGCCGCCCTCGCCGCGCACGGGGTCCCCGCGGACCTGCTGACCCTCGAGCTCACCGAGTCGGGGAGCGCGGCCGACCGCGAGGCCGCCCGGACGGTGCACGCGCACCTGCACGCCCTCGGGGTCCGGCTGGCCGTCGACGACTTCGGGGTCGGCCAGTCGTCGCTCGCGCACCTGCGTCGCCTCCCGGTCGACCAGGTCAAGATCGACAAGAGCTTCGTGCTGCGGATGGACTCCGAGGACGGCGACTCCGCGGTGGTCCGCGCCATCGTCGAGATGGGCCACACGCTGGGCATGACCGTCGTCGCCGAGGGCGTCGAGGCGCCCGCCGTTCGGCGCGCGCTCGTGGCGATGGGCTGCGACGTGGCGCAGGGCTACCTCGTCTCGCGCCCGTTGCCCGCCGCCGTCCTCGACCGCTGGCTCGACGGGCTCGACGTCGCCCCGCACAGCGGCGCCGCGGAGGGACCCCGCACGCTGATCGCCTGACCCCGACCTGTAGGCTCGACGCGTTCCTCCTGGAACAGGCCCCTTTAGCTCAGTCGGCAGAGCGTCTCCATGGTAAGGAGAAGGTCTACGGTTCGATTCCGTAAAGGGGCTCTCGGTGACCGGCCGGCGGAATCCCCGCCGGCTTCGTCGCGTTCGGGTGTCCGTCCGGCCGGACGGCACCCGGGCCGTCACCGTGGCGGTGTAGCTCAGGTGGCAGAGCAAGCGGCTCATAATCGCTGTGTCGCCGGTTCAAGTCCGGCCACCGCTACCGAACCGGACCGCGTCCCGCCCACCGGGACGCGGACCCCGGCACCCGACCGGCACCCGGTCGACGTACGACCCGACGAGAGGACTCCCGTGGCCACCACCGACATCCGCCCGAAGATCACGCTGGCCTGCGAGGAGTGCAAGAACCGCAACTACATCACCCGGAAGAACCGGCGCAACGACCCCGACCGCATGACGATCCGCAAGTTCTGCCCGAACTGCGGCACGCACCGCGGTCACCGCGAGACGCGCTGACGCCTCCTCCTCGCACCCCCACCGACCCGCCGGCGCCCTCGCCCGGCGGTCGTCGTGCGTCCGGGTCGATCCGGCCGACGGTCGGCCCGCCCTGCCGGTTCCGTCCGCCCCGGACCTGGCCTACCCTCGCGGCCCGTGCCCCTCGATCCCTCCTTCACGGGACGCTCCTGGCCGCCCGAGACCTACGAGGTCGGCGTGGAGAAGATCCGCGAGTTCGCCGACGCCGTCGGCGCCACCGATCCCGTCCACCACGACCGCGACGCCGCCCGCGCGGCCGGCCATGCCGACGTCGTGGCCCCGCCGACCTTCCCCGTCGTCTTCACCTGGGAGGCGACGCGCGAGGTCGTCGACGACCCGGCGCTCGGCCTCGACTTCACCAGGGTGGTGCACCGCGAGCAGGGCTTCGAGCTGCACCGCCCCATCCGGGCCGGCGACGTGCTCACCACCGTCGTCTCGGTCGACGACGTCCGCGAGCTCGCCGGCAACGACGTCGTGACGTTCCGCTGCGACGTCACCGACTCGGGCGGCGCCGCCGTGCTGAGCACGACCGCGACCCTCGTCGGCCGGGCGGAGCCGGCCGCGTGAGCGCGCAGGCCGTCGGCGCCGAGGAGGGCACGGCCCTGCCGCCGCGCTCGGTGTCGCTCACCCGGGCCGACCTCGTGCGCTACGCGGGCGCGTCGGGCGACCTCAACCCCATCCACTGGCACGAGCCCGCGGCGCTCGAGGTCGGGCTCCCCGGCGTCATCGCCCACGGCATGCTGACGATGGCGCTGGCGGCGCAGTACCTCGCCGACTGGGCCGGCGGTCCCACCGCGGTGCTCTCGTTCTCCACCCGCGTCACCAAGCCGGTCGTCGTGCCCGACGGCGACGAGGGCGCCACCCTCGAGCTCGGGGGCACGGTGAAGGCGGTCGACGACGACGGGACGGTCACCGTCGCGGTGACGGCGACCGCGGAGGGCAAGGGCGTGCTGGGCAAGGCGTTCGCCCGCATCCGTCCCCCGGCCTGACGCGGTCCGGCTCCCCCGCGCCGCGTGGCGCGACGGATCAGTCGGCCGTGCCGACGGTGGCGAGGACGGCGCGCGACAGCGCGGCGGCGCCCGCCGCGTTCGGGTGGACGGGCGCGGCGGGTGCCGTGGGGATCAGGCCCTCGATCCACTTCGTCCCGGGCGGGGTGCACACGTCGTGGCCGACCGTGGCGGCGGCGGTGTCGACGTAGCGCGCCCCGCCGTCGGCGGCCGCCGACCGCACCACGCCGTTGAGCCGGTCGAGGATGCCGCGCAGGTAGGCGACGTCGCCCGCGGTGTAGGGCACGACGGGATAGCAGCCGGGCCCCTCGACGGGGAGGATCTGCGGGTAGCCGACGAGCAGGAGCTCCGCCTGCGGCGAGCGCTTCCGCACCTCGCGCAGCACCCCGACGAGGGTGGCCCGCAGCGCGTCGATCCGGGGCTCGAGCGTGCCCTGGTTGCGGTCGCGGCACGGGGCGCCCAGGGGGGTCGGGCTGATGCAGGTGCGCACGATCTCGCCGAAGCCGATGTCGTTGCCCCCGATGCCGATCGTGACCAGCTGCGTGTCGGGGCGCAGCGCGTCGTACTGCGGGGGGTTTGCCTCCCCGCGCAGCTGCTGGGGCGCGGCGAAGTCGCCGCTGCGCGCCCCGCTGCAGCTGACGTCGGTGAGCTGCGCGGCGGTCCGCGCCGCGACCAGGTGGGGGTAGTTGTTGTCCGAGCGCAGGCAGCCCGCCGGCGGGCCCGCCGCCGGGCCGGTGAACGGCGAGGACGTGTAGGAGTCGCCGAGGGCGACGTACCGGGTGCCGGGCGCGACCGCGTCGGTCGCCGCGGGGACCGACGCCGCCGGGACCGGGGGGAGCGCGGGGTGCGTGGTGGGCGCCGACCAGGCGGCGCCGGTGAGGGCCAGCGAGGCGACCAGGACCGCGCCCGCCGTCCCCGCGAGCGTCCTGCGACGGGTCACCGGGACTCCCTTCACCTGGGGGGGCACGCACGGTCCGGGGTCCCGGGGCGCGCGCCGGTCGGCAGTCTGGCAGGCCTGTCGTGCGCCCCGGCCGCGCCCTGCCGCCCCGGTCGAGCGACGCCCGATCGAGGCCGTCGGTGCGGCGAGCGGGCCCTGCGGGGGTCCTGCCGCGCGTGCCGTAGCATGACTCGTCGGGACGGTGGCCATGCGTGGTCGGCGCGCGCGCCGAGCACGCCGCCTCCGGCCTGGCGGGCGCCGCCCGCCACAGGGGTGTAGCTCAATTGGCAGAGCAGCGGTCTCCAAAACCGCAGGTTGCAGGTTCAAGTCCTGTCACCCCTGCACAGCACGAACAGTGGGTCCTCCCCGGACGTCCTTCGCCGGGCGAGGGAGATCGACGAGGACGGTGAGGACGGCGCAGTGAGCGAGGACAGCGGCGAGCGGCGCCGGGCACGGCGCGGCGCCTCCGACGGCGACGAGGGGGCCGACGACACCCGTCGGCCCGTGACCGCCGCCGGGCGGCGGCGGCGCGACGACGCGGCGGGCACGACGGGGTCGCGGACCTCGGCGAAGGGCACCGCCACGCCGACGCGCCAGCAGCAGGAGGCGACGCCGCAGGGCTCGCTGTTCGCCCGCCTGCAGCGCTTCCTGCGCGAGGTCGTGGCGGAGCTGCGCAAGGTGCACTGGCCGACCCGTCGCCAGATCGTGGTCTACACGGGTGTCGTGCTGGTGTTCGTGGCGTTCATGGTCGCCCTCGTCTACGGGCTCGACGCCCTGTTCTCGCAGGCGGTGTTCGCCCTCTTCGGGTGAGCGCGCCCCGCGAGGACGCAGCCCGTCCGCCGTACGGCCACCGTGCGCCGAGATCGTTCGAAGGAAGTGAGACAGCAGTGACCTCCGCAGAGTCAGACCCCGCGGTGAGCCCCGACGGCGGTGAGCCCGAGCTGGTCGCCGAGGCCCGTACGCGCGGCGTCATGGTGCGTGAGGGCAGCGGCACCTACGGCGACCTCTCGAGCGAGGAGAACCCGGCGACGCTCTCCGATGCCGAGGTGGCCCGCGTGGCCGCCGAGGCCCGCGAGGACGACGACGCCGCGGTGCGCGCCGACGGCGCCGACCCCGGGCACGACCCCGAGCCCGACCTCGAGGCCGCGCGCGAGGCCCTCGGCGTGCCGTCGGACGAGGAACCGTCCGACCTGCCCTCCGAGGCCGTCGGCACCGCCGACGCCGCCGCACAGGGCGCCGAGGGCAGCCCGGTGATCACCGCGCCCGAGCCCGTCGTCGAGGAGGACGAGGAGGTCGACCCCGCGCAGGCGCTGAAGGACTCGCTGCGCCTCGCGCCCGGCGACTGGTACGTCGTGCACTCCTACGCGGGCTACGAGAACAAGGTCAAGGCGAACCTCGAGACGCGCGTGCAGACCCTCGACGTCGAGGAGTTCATCTTCCAGGTCGAGGTGCCCACCGAGGAGGTCACCGAGATCAAGAACGGCCAGCGCAAGCTCGTCAAGCGCACGACGCTGCCCGGCTACGTGCTGGTCCGCATGGACCTCAACGACGCGTCCTGGAGCGCCGTGCGCAACACGCCGGGCGTCACCGGGTTCGTGGGGGCCACCTCGAAGCCCTCGCCGCTGACCCTCGACGAGGTCGTGAAGTTCCTGCTCCCGCGCCAGGAGACGCCGAAGAAGCCCAAGGGCACCGAGCGGGCCGCGGCCGAGGCCGTCGGCAAGCCCGCGGTCGAGGTCGACTTCGAGGTCGGCGAGTCGGTCACCGTCATGGACGGCCCGTTCGCGACGCTGCCCGCCAGCATCAGCGAGGTCAACGTCGACGCGCAGAAGCTCAAGGTGCTGGTGTCCATCTTCGGCCGGGAGACCCCGGTCGAGCTCGGGTTCAACCAGGTCTCGAAGATCTGAGCCACCCCCACCCCACGAACGAGTAGGAAGACATGCCCCCGAAGAAGAGGCGGCTCTCCGCCGTCGTCAAGCTGCAGATCAAGGCCGGCGCGGCGACGCCGGCCCCGCCCGTCGGTACCGCCCTCGGTCCGCACGGCGTGAACATCATGGAGTTCTGCAAGGCCTACAACGCCGCCACCGAGGCGCAGCGCGGTCAGGTCGTGCCGGTCGAGATCTCGGTCTTCGAGGCCCGCTCCTTCACCTTCGAGCTCAAGACCCCGCCGGCGGCGAAGCTGCTGCTCGCGGCGGCCGGGGTCAAGGGCGGCAGCGCCACG